>JASPKZ010001600.1:1530000-1625000 GCA_030220185.1 Diploptera punctata
AAATGTAATTCCACGTATCATTTACAAGACATAGCATCCAAAGCAAATATAAAAATGACACATTACCTTGATGACAAAATGTCCCATAAATATGGAATAAAAAGTCAGTAAAATGTATCTTGGCTGAATATTTATGTTTATAATATCGACTGACGTAGTAAGTTGTTCCAAGTCCCATACTGAGAAAGATATTTGTCAGAACTGATAGCCAGATACCTGAATTTAAGATATGAATGTACTGTCTCCAAGACCATTCTAACTTCTTTGGATGTTGTATGTATACTATATGCCTAGAATAAAACATTCCAAAGTTAGATAACATATTGAATCCACAAATGAGTGTTGATTAAGGGGACCAACTCTTGAATTTCAATTTTGTTTTGTTTTCATCTGATTGTTTTGAACATTTTATCAAAAACTTAATGTGCTTATAGAAGTGTTTCTGTGAATTGTGGTGTTTATAAGTACAATAGTTTCAGAATTATGATTTTTTAAATATATTTTTTTAAATATTTTCTAAAAAACCGCTCCTTACGATGCATTTCTTAAATATTCTCTCATAAAATTTGAGATTCAATGTATTTATGATTCCACTAAATATATGCTTTGGAAAACAAATCATAAAGGGAGGCACTGCTTATTTTTCATTTCTTGAAAAAAAAATATTATTAATATTTTATCCACTCTCCTGTATTACCATCTCAATTTAAAAGAACACATGTGTCTTACACTAGTATGTATTTGCATAGAAAATGTGAATTAGCATACATTGGGGATTCTGACCACAAAATTTCACTTTGATAGCATACAAATTGCATCATAGGGAACATTTTCTTCTTCTTCTTCTTCTTCCTTCCAAGTATTAGGCCAAGGCCTGTTACGATCCTATAGAAAATTTTCCCTCCAGCGTAAATAGTTTGATCCTTCCGGAAAATTCTCATATAAGATTTGAAAGCATAATAATAGTCCCTTCGATTGGTTGCTGGCCAAAGGAAGGCAAGACCAGTGATGGAGCTGCCATCTTATAGCCTCTGGTCAGGCCTTTCTGGAGAAGAAAAGAAAATAAAGGAAAGAAGAAATGGAAGAAAGGAAAGACTCCCTAGCCCTCGGATGCCCTAATAGCGTCGGGGTCGAAAAAACAAGAGTTAACCAAGGGAGGTTAGATAGTAAAGTTAAAAGAGTGCAAAACACAAGTAAGTGGAAGAAATGTTTTGCTCAGCTTGGGCACCTTGTGGTCGCCATCCACATATCCTCTAGATGAGGACCCCTGAGGGTAGGGAACATTTTAAGTTTTGGAAAATGTCAAAAAATGGAAACAGAAAAAAATAGAACACATATTTAAGTTTAAGTAGTAATGTTGACTAGATGTGCAAGGGTATTTAAATTCTTACGTCATGGACTCCATTTTTCTCCTACAATAAAAAAATTAAATGAAAATGATTATAAAGAATCAGAGTTATTAAAAAGCAAGCAAACAAAAACTGTTTTTGTCTTGCTTTTTTTCAACATTTTTACCATTCGATGCCCTTTAACATTCTTATTTCGGGATAATTCATTATTTGAATTTTAGTAATGTAATCAGCATACATATGCAGTATTTATTTATTTATTGGATGAAAGTGTCCTTTTGTTGTTTAAAATTTTCGTTAATTAACAAAACTGGTTGTTCTCTGGTTGCAATACAAACAAAAGAGACAGCAGTACTGGAGTTGTTTACTTACGGTATTAGCGCGTTAGGTATAAGGAAATTAAACCTATATTTACATAAGTAAATTACCTTTCTCGGTATTACCTCAGTGCAACTAATCCTTCACGGATCCAACACCTTTAAACACCAAGTCTTCAATAAATTCTTCCTTTACCATAATCCAACTAAATTATTACAGAACTTACAACTAAACTAAAATATTAATAAAATTAATTAATGTTTAATTATGGGGGAAAACAATGACTATTTATCTGAAGTAGTTAAATGCGTTACAAGGATTGAAATTTACTAGTTAATATTATTGATTATTACTGTTAAAAGTTCAAAATACATTAATAAAATACTTTCAACCCCAGAAACGTAAAAACAATATATATATATATATATCATGTCTGAATTAGTTATTTTATTAAATAAACCTAAATGTTGAAATATACATTTTATACAACCGATAGGAAGGGACGCTTCAGAAATATATTAAGAATGAAATTGTCCATATAATATAGGGTGTCTCTAAATCCACTATCCATTTGAATGAAGGAAGACAATTATTAAAAAATCAATGTCATTGTTAAGTTTTATATATATTTTACTGCCTTTCTACATGAACATTGCCAGTGTTTTTTAATAAACGATTTTTCGTCCATTTGTCCATTGTAAAATAAAACCAAATGAGCTAACTCAAATGGTTTCAGCTATGGAAAAGAGATATCAAGGCAAATGGAATCCTAATATGCTGGCCGAATATTGTTGGACCATCAAGAGGGATGCTCCATAGGCGAAATATAGCAGAAAATCGTCATTTCTTACTTTCTAGGCGAGTCCGAATGTTCGAATATTTTGTAGTTACGAATGTAGAAAATATTAAAGTGTTTGAAATTATAAATTCCTGTCCCTCGAAAACCTTGCGCGATGGAAGAAAACCGATATCATATTTGAATTCAGGAGAAAAAATACTATCAGAATTACATTTTTTCTTTCTGAGACAAAAAAATTTCTTTTTTGTTGCTCAGTGTTATTAGTTGAAACCACAGGAGGCCGTGAGACCAATTAGTTATAAAATGGAGGCAAGTACGTATTTATTGTTTTATATTGTTTCAAATAAAGTTCAGTTCATTAAATATGGAGTGATTTTTTAGTATAATGTATATTAACACTACCTTTTGGGTATTTTTTGTATATACATAGCATGTAGTTTACATAGAGGACAGCGGTAATACTTCCCACACGCGGTTTGTAACATGTACTATCACAGTATGGTTATTTTATTATAGTATAGTTATTTAGGTTGGCAACCCCGAAATGTAGTAAGTTGAACTTTCAATCATGGTCGCCATTGCTGTAAGTACGACAAAACGCACTATCAAGCGTAAAAAAAAACTAATTTGTTGCACAATCAAATGTAATTTTCTGAATAGAATAAACATTGAAAAATATTTTAAGTATTTTTATTCTACTTTTGCTTTACGTAGTGACTTCAAGCGAAAAATTTGATTGTGCGGTGCATAAAATTCTTCTCCATAACTGACTCACTGGTATTATCGATCACGTAGATTCATCGCCGTGTGGAAATAAGTTCTCCAGATATCCGTACCTTGATTTAATGTTTTCCAATCATCCCTGTACAAATAAATTCCCTGAAATAATAGTTACAGTAATGCTACCGCCGGCATAGCTCTCGGGGTCATTTAAGCATGCAAGCCACTCCACCACGACAGGGTAAAGTTATTATGGAGGGGAATATAATGGAAATGGACAACTAATGACAAATGAGGGAAATTTTGAAGAAGTGGCTGATCAAATATTTAGGGACAAGAATTACAAATAGTAATGAGATGCACAAGGAAATTAAACATAGGCTCAAAATTGGAAATGCGTGCTTTATGAATTACAGAGACTCTTGCCCTCCCAACTCCTTTCAAAAAACGTTAAACTGAAAATAAATATAACAGTTATTCTCCCAGTTATATTATAGGATGGATGCCAAACATGGACTGTTAGTTTAAGGGAGGGAAGAAGATTACGAGTATTTGAGAATAAAATTGTTAGGAAAATGTTTGGGCCAAAAACAGATGAACAGACAAGCTCTTAGACTGCGATGGGCGGGAAATGTGACACGATTAGGGAATGAAAGAGGTGCATGGAAGCTTCATGTAGGAAAACCAGAGGGAAATCGCCCAGTCGGAAGACCAAGAATGAGGTGGGAAAATGACATTATCCATGATTATACAGGGAATTATAGATTATTCAGGGGACGATTGGGAACATTAGCTCAAGATAGGGATGTCTGCGCGGCCGTGAACCTATGGGTTCGATAGAGCCAGTGAGTTACATATTATTTGGTAGGTAACCTTTATTTAAATACTTTATTTTAACATTATTTAAAACATATTCGTATTTAAAGGTGTTACAAATCAAGTGATATTCTGAGTAAGGTCAATGACTACAAATACAACTTTTTAGTGTAATTCAAAGTCATGGATCCACAAAATATTTTATAAACAACTAGCTAATACCCGGCGTGCGCTGCTACTCCTAAATGAATGTTAATGTGTTTTACCGCCAGCCTTGAGCTGCTATGCTTGCCCGTGAATCAGCTTATCCCGATCTTCTTGGCTACAATGAAAGACAAAAATGGTTATTGTGAGTTATCCGTAAAAGATAAATACATGCTGCCACGTACTTTTTTCTAGGGTATTTTGAGATATTTAATTCCGTGAACAATAATTTGGTGTATTTGTTATAGTGTAGGCAGCGTAAACATTTAAGCGTCAAAATAGGGATATTATTTAATGTTTTTCACTACAAAGAGTGATTTTTAGGGGTGAAGGGGTTGAGTATTAAAACTCCCTTATAGCCTATGTTCATCTCCGGAACATTTTTCAAAAAGCCCCATCACAAGCGGATCAAGAGTATGGCAGAGCACGCATGCCCGGGAATCTACTTATCCCGATCTTCTTGGAATCAATGAAAGACAAGCATGGTTATTGTGAGTTATCCTTAAAAGAAAAACATATGCTATCGCGGACTTTTTTGTAGAGGTTTTTGAGGTATTGAATTCTGTGTACATTAATTTGGTGTATTTGTTACGGTTTAGGTAGCGTAAGGCATTTCAGCGTCAGAATAGATACTTTATTTCACGTTTTTCGTTACAAAGAGTGTTTTTTAGGTGTGAAGGGGTTGAGTATTTCAATTCCCTTATAGCCTATGTTCATCCCGGGAATCTCCTGAACATTTTGCAAAAAACCCCATCAAAATCGGATCAACGGTATGGCCGCGCATAGAACAAGAACAAACAAACAAACATACAAACATTTTTATTAAAATATATATGCAGTCAATATACCCATTTCACCAATTAATGTTTTAAAATGGTCAACAAGTTTCTACAGCCAAGCTGTCATTCTCAAGACCAGATATTGACTGAAGACAAAATTGATAATAAATAAATAAACAAATTCAGTTAAAAACAAGTTTGTTTATTTATTTATTATCAATTTTGTCTTCAGTCAATATCTGGTCTTGAGAATGACAGCTTGGCTGTAGAAACTTGTTGACCATTTTAAAACATTAATTGGTGAAATGGGTATATTGACTGCATATATATTTTAATATTTTATCACCAAGAAGATCACTTGTGTATTAAAAACATTTTTATAATATAAAAAATATTATATTAGATACACTATTCCAAGGGAGTGTTTTAAATTGTTAAGCTAACTGTTTTAATATGTCTTTCAGAATATTCAATTATTTCTTCTTAAATCAGACATTGCCAAATGATAGCATCATTGGAAAACACATTGAGGATTATTTTTAATAATATTTTAATTATATTGTGAAAAGAAAAATTAATGTCTGAACGAGGAATCAAACCGTAGACATCTAGCTCTCCAGACTAATGTGCAGCCCACTACACCATTCCAGACCTGGCACAAACACTAACAATTCTTTCCACATACACAAATCTATAATTCTTGATTCGTAAGCTGTCAGGTAGGTGTCACTGCCATCGCCAGCGGCTGGCTTTGTCTAGAAGTATCTATATTTGAGAATTTTACACCGCCACTTTTATAAGTAGTAAACGATGTTATTTAACATTTTCCAGTAAAATATTATTAAAAGTATTATTATACAAAAGTTACAGTCAGAGCTAACTCGCACGTTATTAATAACCATTTGAAAAGTGATAAATCGAGAAAAAACATTCGAATACATTAGATGCTTGAAAAATCTAGGATGACGATAGTTATATTAACACAACTCTAAATAGGTTAAAATTATTTACATACTCTACATGCAATTTTAATAGCTTATATAATACAGAATTTTTGTACATCGTCTTACACGACCTCTTGTTTTAAAGATCTTCGGAGAAGTCAATATTATTTTTTTAGGAGAGAGTACTTCTATTTTTTAGTTTACTACGAGTAAATACTTGTTAATATTCCTTGTATTCTGTGTGAATTCGACCGTTAATCTTAAATGGAAGAACTGTATTTATATATAGACTAATGTTGTGCTAATTTTTAGAGGAAGATATACATACATGTCATTTACAATTGGAGCGAGAAAATCGACCACTAAATGTCTTGTCATTGACATCGAGAACGCAGCAACTGCGACGTCAACTTCTCGCCTGGCCACCATCGCTATCATTCCATTCCATGCACCGTTCTTGAGCAGAATTCCCCAGCTGCCATCATTTGAGTAAACATAGTCAGTTCTGCAAAGCATTCAACACAGCCAAACTTACACTTTTATAAAAAATACTTCCCAATATACTCATCACCATCATATTTCATTCTTTCTTTCTCCTCCTCCTGATACATAACTAAATATTTTAATTTTTATGTACTTATATGTACACTTTGAAAAAAAAATAGCGGAGTCTTGATCTCGAATATTTAAAGTTTTAACACACGATTCACTCGAGTAAACTAAATGCATAGTTTAGCTACAATACGTCCCCATTCCTCCATTGAAGAGCATTATTTTATGCACAGCCAGCCAGAGAACTCTTAGCTTAGTGTCTTATGACGTGCTTCGTATGCGAAAGGTCACAGGTTCGATTCCCGATGAGATTAAATATTTTAATTGCTACAATGTTTTTCTATTTTATTCTGTCTATTCACTCTTAAAGTAAAAACTAACTAACTACTTGGAGATATTATTATTAATATTATTATTGATATTATTTTTTATTGATATTGTTATTATCAAAAATAGTATAATAATAATATTATTAATATTGTTATTATTATTATTGTTGTCCATCATCTATGGGCTCTTATTCGGCTGGACTTGACCTATATAAACTAAATATTTTAATTGAAGGGTGAAAGTTTTCCTCGTTAATATGTAATAAGTAAATAAATAAATATATGAAGTTATATTATCTTTTATTCATAAATTTATATCATATTTATTAAAATGTGGTACTGCGCACACACTTTTATACCGGTAGCTAAATAGTGCTATAGAGTTTAAGAAGGCAGGTATATTACTTAAAATAAGTGTAAAGAGGACATAGATTACGTGACTCGAATTAAATATTATGCAATGTATTTTTCTGAAATACAAATAAATAACAAAAAAATCATTGTCGAGGGATTCGAAGCCTCGCTCTCATATATATTTCATTTTTTTCGCAATTGATTTAGTAATCTATGCTACTCGAACGTCTAATACTAGTCGTTTAAATCCTGGTTGTCTTGTTTACAATTACATTATTCACGAGAATTAAACTTTATTTGAAATGTCGTAATTTGAATAATATTGTATACGTCGAACACTCGTAAATATCAAGAAACATGTCCCCTGCATTGGTCTCTAACTATTAAATACGATTAAAACCAAATGCACCGTATTTAAAACATTTAACTATGCGGTACCTCGTGAACCACAGCTTTAGCTCTTCGAGCATGCTCAGTGGGTCATAACAGGGACCCAGTGTTTTGAAGTCACTCATTCTTTTTTTTTTCTAAGTGTACATAAGATACATTAATGTGTCTATACATTTGTGCTACAGAAGTTCCAAGAATTATATCCTCGTAAAATTGCCAAATTTATTAAATCCAATAGATTTAGATGGCAAGGTTATGTAGCTCGGGTAGATTATGTAGAAATGATTAAAAAAAATTTTAATGGGAACACTTACTAGTCGTCTTCTTTAACTAAGTTTAATCTCTCACTTTATAGGTACTTTTTATATGTCAGGTGCCATCCGGGCCTTAATGTGGCACAATCTATCGGGGGAGAGATTTAAACTTTGGATCATAACACTTTTCTGACCACACAAGAACATCGAGCCTCTCTGAATGCATGATGGAGCTCTCCGAGATATCACAACATTAAGACCAAACACACCATTCACTCAAATATTCATACTAAACATGGCGAATATGATAATGATGATTATGATGGTCAGATGCTCGGAGACCGTTTCGACCTCAAGGTTTCCTAAAATTTGTCTTGCAAGCGAGGAAAAATAAATGCAATCAGCCAGGAAAAAAATTGTCCCGACTGAGGACCGAATCCGGACCTGCTGCGTAAAACAGTGACTCTACTCCGAAACCACAGCGATGAACATAACGGGAAACACACGGGGGAAACTATTAGAAACGCTTAGATGTAGGTGGGAGGATAATATTAGGAATAATCTTAAAGAACTGAATATTGGAGATAACTGAATTCTGTACCCTGAAGGTATGGACCAGTCAAGGGCCTTATTGAATGCGTATTAAAACATTAGTCATATAGCTAAGTTCTATGTTTGTGTTACTAGTTGAATACATTGATATCTTATTTCATTGGACTAGTCTGACGTTGAGAACAAACAGTGGATCCATTTATGATATAGGGACATATTATGAGTTTGGTCACTATTTTAATTTAATCAAAGTGCAGTTGAGTAACAACAATAAATTTGTACATCGCTGACTCAACTTTTCAGAAGGACGTAGTCATTATGTGTTCTGTATACCGCGTAATTATGAATACAATGTACAGAGTGCATTTAAACCGAAAAAAGCTTAATCTTATGTTTAAAAAAAAATGTAATTGAATATATTTGACATACATACAATCAGCTTCAATTCTTATATACATATAAATAAATAATAGTTTTAAAAAACTAAAACAATATGCTTTATTAGAAAACCGAACTATAAAAATGAAAAATAATTTTAATTTCCAACATGCTTGGGATAAATAATTTTACCATCAAAAGCGTGGGGTGCTCTTTATCAATTAATATATTTGATAATAAATAGATATTGGTAAAAGTAAAGTATCTAAGAAGAAAATGTAAAAAATCATAAAACTACGCCACGCTTTTGATGGTAAAATTATTTATCCCAAGCGTGTTGGAAATTAAAATTATTTTTCACTTTTATAGTTCGGTTTTCTAATAAAGCGTACTGTTTCAGTTTTTTTAAAACTATTATTTATTTTTCATTTTTTAGTTTTAATATTTTACAGAATAAGATACAAATGTAAATATCTTTAAATTCGATACTATTCTAGTATGAGCTAAAAGTAATACTCTTCTAAAAAACCTTCCAGCCGGATTTGAACGAGCTACCTAGGGATTACTGAAATTATATACCACTAGGGTCCACCGCTCTACCAAGTGAGCTCTTACAACGATTGACTAAAAAGTCGACAAGTCCGCAACCTATTGTACCAGTTTTCATTTTTTTGACTTTCTGATGATTCTGGCCAGGATTTTAGAAACAAAATATGAAATTATTGTATTGTCACGGGCCCTTTACAGGTACACAAAGTTTCAAGTCGATCCAATGTTTCTAAGTGGGTGAAAATCGTGTTCAAATATTTCGGTACATAGATACAAAAAACACTTTTTTTTTTAATTTTCTGACAGTTCTGGCCAGGATTTTAGAAACAAATATGAAATTATTGTACTGTCACGGGTCCTTTACAAATATACAAAGTTTCAAGTCGATCCAACGTTTGTAAGTGGGTGAAAATCGTGTTCAAAAATTCCGTTACATAGATACAAAGACACTTTTTTGATTTTCTGATGATTCTGGCCAGGATTTTAGAAAATAAATATGGAATTATTGCATTGTCACGGGTCCTTTACACGTATACAAAGCTTCAAGTCGATCCAATGTTTCTAAGTGGGTGAAAATCGTGTCCAAAAATTCCGTTACATAGATACAAAAACACTTTTTTTGGTTTTCTGATGATTCTGGCCATGATTTTAGAAACAAAATATGAAATTATTGTATTGTCACGGGTCTTTTACAAGTATACAAAGTTTCTAGTTGTTCCAATGATTTTAAGTGGGTGAAAATCGCGTTAAAAGATTCAGTTACATAGATAGATATCAGATCGATAAGCTAATATAAAGCGTGTAAAAACTAACCGAGGCAGTTGGCTCACGCAGTTACGTTTGAGACTCGTATTTGGAAGGTCGAACAACTTAGCTTTTTTTCTGGTTTTCCTCAATCGTCGAGAATTTCCAGTGGGAATTTTATTATTAGAACTTGTTTTATAATAAGTAATGCCACGAGAGATTTCCAAATTATCAATAAATTCACGACTCACGAAGTGAAGAATGAATTTATCTAGATAATTTGGAAATCAAGAGTGGCACTGTTAGGACTATTTAACGAATAAAATTAAACTATTTACTCACAAATCATTATTTAAATATTTATATATTTAATGTAAACGGCGGTGTTTGAAAATAAATGAGAAATGTTATGTTTCACTTGGTTTTCACTGTAACCAGATCATATTACTTATTGCCAAATAGGATCGTAATATTGTAAGAATTCATCCTAGTGGAGAAAAAATGAAACGTCAAACTGTATATTAATTAATTTCTGTTGTCCTATGTTGTAAATATGTCAATTATATTTTTCTGGAACGTTATTACCTGGGAAAAAATACGTTTAAGAAAATGCAAACAGTGTTTTTTTTTGTGGTATAATCAATTGCTACAAATGTTTTTATATTATCTCCCGCAACCATGATAAGGTTACATTCGTGTACTATATATGCAATCTGGTAGCCATATGTAATCATTGCAAAATAATGCTTTGACCTATTCAGGATGTTAAAAAGGACGAGCTTGATTTTACAATGATAAAATTAAACTGATAAAATCGAGGTGAAAAATGACTGTGATTGGTTGTAATTAAAAAATCGTTGATATGTGATTGGTCATTGACTCCCATTTGGGACATGAGTTAAATAGTCATTGTAATTTGATAATAATATTACAACTGGTAGCCGTTATCTTAGCCTTCAAACTAAATCCAAAATATGCAAAACTCTCCTGAGACTCGTGATCCAATATGGAAGTGAAACCCGGCCATTAATTAAAAAGTGATAAATTAAAAGTCTTCGAAAGCAAGATTCTAAGGAAAATCTATGGATCAATAAATGAAAATGGCGTAGTAGATATAGTTATGAATTATACGACTTGTGTGGTGATACTGACATAGTCAGAAAAATAAAATATTCAAGGCTGAGGTGGCTGGGCCTTCTACATCGACTGGAAAAAACAAACATTATCCGGGGTCACATTCAACAAAATACAAGGAAAAAGAAAAATTGGAAGACCTCTTACCAGATGGATTGACAGCGTGTAACAGAATCAGAAGGGTATGGGAGTCCAGGGATGAAGAAGGAAGGTAGAAGACAGAACTGGATGGAAGCGCATTGTTGGGGCGGTCAAGGCCTGTATGTAATATAGGCTGTAGCACCAAACATGATGAGGATGATTGGAATTAAATGAATGAACTACATAAAATCCATTAGTAAAACTCAAACATATAAATCCTCTGCCTACTGAATAAACCTATAGATCCAGACGTTATTTCACATTATAAATAACAATTAAATAAAAACACATTTTGAAGCCTTATTCTCTAACTAAATATGAAGAAGGCATATCATAAGATGGAAAAAAGATTTTCAATGTTGACTAACAATTAAGGAACTGAAAAATGGGAAAGCAACAGGGGTAGATGGAATCCCCATTGAATTGGTTAAATGCTTGTGTGAAGTAAAGAAGGAAATTCTGCATTTATGTTACAAGATATATAAAGAAGGTGAATGGCCCGAAGAATTGACTGAGACAGTGTTAATACCAATACCAAAGAAAAAGAATGTGACGAAATGTAAGGAGTTCAGGACTATCAGCTTGATATCACACTCTGCAAAGATTCTCCTGAGAATACTGATCGACGTTTACGTTCTACGGTGGAAAGCGAATTGGAAGAAGAACAGTTTGGTTTCAGGCAGGGGAAAGGATACGAGAGATGCAATTGGATTGATACGAACAATAGGAGAAAGATATATAGAAAAATATAAGAAATTTAAGCAGTATTTGTTGACCTGGAAAATGCTTTTGACAGAGTGAATTGAAATAAACTCCTGAATATCTTGAAGGAAATTGGCGTGAACTGGAAAGAGAGGAGACTCATAAGTAATTTTTATATGAAACAGCGAATAAAAGTGAAAGTAGGAGAAGAAATGTCAGAGGAAAGAGAAATTTGAAGGTGGTAAGGTAAGGATACTCTTTTCAACATCTACCTGGAAGACCTAATGAAGAACTGCTTCAGGAATACGGGAGGCGTAAACATGGGAGAAAGAAGAATAAAGTGCATAAGATTTTCTGATGATATGGATTTGCTATCAGAAAATGAAATGACACAGAGGAACATGCTTATGGAGCTAAATAACAAGTATAATGGGATGAAGATAAATATAAATAAGGCGAAGGCCATGATTATAGGAAGAAAACCAAGGAAGATAAACATGAGGATTAAAGATTAGGCCATTGAGCAAGTGGAGAACATCATATTCTTGGGTCGTACTTCAATAGTAACATGAACTGCGGTCAAGAAGTAAAGCAGAGGGTAGCAATAGCAAAAGCAGCTTTTAACAAGAAGAGAAGCATTTTCTGCGGACCTTTGGCAAAATAATTACGGAAGAGGCTAGTGAAGTGCTTTGTGTGGAGGGTTACGGTGCAGACTTGGACATTACGACGGAATGAGGAAAAGCGACTGGAAGCTTTCGAGATGCGGATATGGAGAAGAATGGAACATTATAAAATTGACAGACAAAATATAGAATAAATATGTTCTAGACAGAGTGGGTGAAGGAAGAACAATGCTGGAACTCAGAAACAAGAGGATAAGTAATTGGATTGTCCACTGGCTAAGAAGATATTGCCTGCTGACGGATGCCCTAGAAGGAATGGTCAACGAAAACAAAGTTAGCGCAGAAAAATACTTCAGCTTATTGACAATATTAAATAAATGGTTTGTATCCAGATACAAAAAGGAAAGTTGAGTTAAGGAAAGAGTGGAGAATGCTGAGTTTGCAGTGAAAGACCTACTCTTGGGCAGAACACTATGTATGCATCCTCCAAATTTCACATTTTGTCTTAAATTAAGTTATTTTTTTATATTTCTGTCGATGTTTAGGATATACAGCTGTTAATCCAAACAACTAAAATCTGCGACCTGAGAGAAGGAATAACTTAGTGCTTATACAACTTTTTTTTTGTCGAATTCGACCAAGAAGTGGTTATTATATACACTAATAGCTAATACCCGGCGTGCGCTGCTACACCTAAATAAATGATGTGTTTTTGCATTTAGTTGAATAAGTAAAAGGAAAAATAAACATAAATTTATATATTTATTTTTAGATACCCCGTGCTGATTATCCGGCGTTGCCCGGGAATCTACGCATCCCGATGTACTTGGCATAAATGAGCTGAAAGACAAAATTCGTTATTTTGAGTTATCCATAAAAGAATACCCGCCGGGCGCTGCTATGCATGCCCGCGAATCTACTTATCCCGATCTTCTTCGCATCAGTGGAAGACAAAAATTATTATTGTGAGTTATCCTTAAAATATAAACATATGCTGTCGCGGACTTTTCTGTAGAGTTTTTGATATATCCAATTCTGTGTACAATAATTTTGTGTATATGTTATGGTTCAGGCAGTGAAAGCTATTTAAGCTTACAAATAGCGACATGTTTTCACCTTTATTCTAATTACAGAAGGTGATTGTTACGAATGAAGGGCTTGAGCATTAAAACTCTCTTATAACATATAACCTTCCCGGGAAAATTCTGAACATTTTGCAAAAAAACCCCTTGACAATCGGATGAATGGTATGGCACATTCTTGCCCGGAAATCTACTTATCCCGATCTCCTTGGCATCAGTGAAAGAGAAAAATTGCTATTGTGTGTTATCTGTAAAATATACATACATACATAAGGACTTTATTAAAGTAAAAGTAAGATACATAAACGTTATTTACAAATATGGGTCGCACGGGCAGTAAGCCGTACGTGCTCTTCACAGTCCGTTAACAATAAGTTGATGTTTAAAAACAGAAAAAAGAAAACACAATAATATTACAATTAGATATCAATACAATTGCATTATACATTAACTTAGTTATGTAGAATTATTAAGAAATAATGGCATTGCAATTTGCTAACATATTTATTTATTCCTGAATAAGTGTTGTTCTTATTTTCGGCGTTTTGTCCAGAAATCTACCCAGGTTTATCCAATTTTCTGGGTTTACCAGTAACTCGTAGCATGCCAATCTTCCACGATTTGAATTTAGAAATCTTTCCGATAATAACTGATGTCTCCAATATTCTAAATCGTTACATTTTCCTAATATATGTATCTCGTCTTCAAAGCTCCCGCACATTGGACATATTCGCATATCGTGCTCGTCGCTAATTTTTTTTTAAATTTCCATGCCCCTAGCCTAAACCAAGCAAGCCCTGATCTCTCTTTAAATCCTAGGTTGAGTATATACGATTCTTTTCCCCAGACGTGTTTTAGGTCTCTTTGTAAACACAGTGAGCGTTTTCCTGTACATTCGGCGAAAGTATCTTGTTGGTTTATATCTAAGTACCTCCTCCTTATTTTTCTCCACACGTTCTTGCGATTTTCAGTCCCTTTTTCCCATACCCAGCCCATCCCAATCTTGTGGAGTTCTCTCCTAACCTCATCTGCCCAAAATTTAACATCTATGTTTTTAATTTGGTGGTCGTAACAAATTGCTCTAAGCATTGTTTGTTCACCTTGGATTACTCGCAACCAGTATTTGAGTACACGAATTTTACAGTTTATGTCGTCCTGGAATGGCCCAAATTCATATAGAATTCCACAGTTAGAAACGGCCTTACTAAGTCCTGTAATATATTTTAGAAAATGCGTTTATGCCTTATTCAGTATTTCCGTTCTTTGGAAACCCCAAATCTCACTACTATAGTGCATTACTGACCTGACCATCGCTCCATACATTTTTTCTAACGTACTCTACACAGAATACTGAGAATACTATTAAGTTGTCCCCTCACTTTGAATAATGCTATATCAATATGTTTCTTCCACTTTCCGTTCATTTTGAACGTCGTACCAAGATATTCAAAATGTTTCACGTTTTGAAGTGTTTGATCTCAGTGTTTCCATTCCTCTGTTCTACCATAAACCGTCCCATTTTTGAACGTCATTGTTTTTGTCTTACTAATATTTACAGTCAATCCCCAATTCCTACAATATATTTGCAGTAGGTCTGGACCTTTTTGCAATCCCTTGATTGTCTTGGAACATATAATTAAATCATCTGCATACAACAGGACTGGGACTTTAACATTTCTTATCTCCGGAGCCTCAATGTCTCCTTCTAACATTATGGCTGCTATATCATCAAGGAATAGATTAAATAGCATTGGTGACAAAATGCAGCCTTGTCTCACTCCCCGATTGGCTTGACTGCTCTCTGTGATGTGCCCTTGGTCTACTTTTATACAAAATTTAACATATTTATAAATTTACATAAAGGCATGTATCATTTTATGTGGCAATTCTTTCCGATTTAATTTTTCCCACAGTGCACTTCGGTCCACAGTATCAAATGCCATCTTAAAATCAACGAATGCACAAAATAATTTACCCCCCTTGTTTTTCAGATTATCATCAATTAATGTCCTCAGAACGAATACGTTGTCCACTGTGGAGTAGCCTTCTCTAAAACCTGCCTGATATTCTGAAATCCTATTGTTCACTTTAGCCCATTGTCTCATCCGTTCGTAAAGTACTTTACAATATATTTTTCCGAACACTGATAAGAGGCAAATTCCCCTATAACTTTCTGGTTTATGAGACCCACCTTTCCCTTTGTATAGCGGTTGGATTACACCTGTCGCCCAGGCTTCCGGATAATTTCCTCCATTAAATAGTTTGTTGAACGCAGTTTCCAAAACCTCTAATAATTTATTTGATGATATCATATTTTTCAAGAATTCTCCTGATAATCCGTCAATACCAGGTGCTTTACCGTTTTTTAAACTTTTAATGGAAGAAATCACTTCCTTTTTTCGAGATATCCTGATCTAGTAATGGTATATATATTTCGTCGGGGATCTCCACTATATTTCCTTGATTATATCTTAACCCCTCACCTCCCAGCACCCTATCAAAGTAGTTTTTCCATTCCCCAGGCGATATTCTTGTCCGGTTTATGTTCTTTACTTTGAGTTCTTTTATCGCTTTCCACATCTCCGTACTGTTCCTACTTTCAGTCGCGGTTTTCATTTCCTCCGATTTCTTATTTTGCCATTCTAGTTTTCTTTCACGTAATAATTCTTTTTATTCCTTTCTCTGCTGCGCATACATTTTTCTGTTTTCATCTGTGCTTTCTTTTTTAAACTTCAAGAGACTATTTTCGACACATTCCTTCTTCTTTCTACAAACCTTACTGTACCACCCTTTGTCCTTCTGGTTCATTGTGCATTTAACCTTGAATTTTCCCCCAGCTTTTTGAAAAGATTCTGTCAAAGTTTCAATAATTTCATCCCCGCTAAGATCATTTATTTGTAAATCCCTTATTAGTGTCTCCAGACACCCGATAAATTCTTCTCTCCTATCCTCAATCCACTTGAAACGTGTAATTGGCCGTAACGTTGTTGCCATCCCATCAGTAACTGTCTCCTTAATATCTTTTATATTTAAAATACGTTTGTTTGGGAAATGGTGAGATTTGATTCTGGAAACTATACAGAAGTTACTTAGTACTGGAATCATGTCTTGTGTGCATAATGTATAATCGATTACACTCCCCCATTTTTATTAATTAATGTCAGTTCTCCATTTATATCTTCCCCATACTTCCCGTTCAAAATTTCAAGTTCAAATGCATCACAAAAAGCTAACAATTGGTTTCCTTCTGAATTTATAATTTTGTCTTAACTGCTCCTATCCATACCTCGTGTTTCATTATCATCTGTTTTTAAAGTGATGTTTTCTCTCCCGATCCTACAGTTAAAGTCCCCTAAAATTAGTATTCCAGCTTCCGGAAACAGATCCGCCAACAGATCCGACAATTCCACGAACAAATTTGGGTTGGCATACCTAGAAGTTAGTGGTTGGCAATAAATAGACAACATACAAATTTCTGCTCCGCCTGCTTTGTAAGAAACACAAATTGCCTCTTTTAAATGAGTATTTATCTCTTTAATATAGGGGTCTAGATGTTCCTTATATATAAGGGAAATACCTCAAACAAATGCTGTCGCGGACTTTTTTGTAGAGTTTTTTGAGATATTCAATTCTGTGTACATTAATTTTGTGAATTTGTTATGGTTTAGGCAGCGTAAACCATTTAAAGGTAAAAAAGGGACTTTTCACGTTTTTGTTCCTACAAAGAGTGTTTTAAGGGTGTAGGAGTTGAGTATCTCAACTCTCTTATAGCCTATGTTCATCCCGAGTATCTCCTGAACATTTTGCAAAGAAACCCATCACAATCGGATCAACAGTATGGCCATGCATAAAGTACGAACAAACGAACATTCATTTTTATATATTAGATGTTAGTAGTACCAACTTATTGGCAGTATGCATTGTTTAAGTAAGGCCCACGTGTCTAGACACTTGGTGTAAGCGCGCCTACCTTTGTGTACGGTTTTCGATCCCTTAGTAATAATAACGGCATTCAGTCTGATCAGTGCGGTACAACGAATTTTACGTCAACAGTATATTTATACTACAGGATACAAATTTTGAAATATATAGCACTGAACTGGTTTGTATTTTCTCTTATCTGTAGTCAATGCGGCAATGCTTGTTTGAGCGCACCGGCACGCTGAGAGTTCGTAAACCCCAACCTTTATAAGTCATCATTTATTTTATGAATGTTTATATTTTGAATATTTACATTTTTAATATAAAGTATTGGTTGTATGGTCCCGCGCCGTAGCCGAGTTGTTGGCAAGATGCCTTGGAACAGAGCTACGGGTCATGCGCTGTTTCGAGTCACCATGGGGGAAGAAATTCCTTCGTGCAGTTTCGGCCAGTATGGGACCGGTGCCCACCCTGCATCGTTAGGGAATTGGGTGGCTACAATGAGTAGCGATTCCAGATTGAGAAAATCATCTATAATGGCTGGGGAACCCGATATGCTGACCACATGTCACTCTACATTGGCTATATGATCGTTTACCTCTGATTAACACATGTAGAAGTAAGGCCAGCAGCTGGCGGTAGGCTAAGGGCTTTGTAGGCCCGTAGTGCCATGGAATTTTTTTCTACTTGTCGTATGATCGTTGTTTGTGATATTATAGCATATAGTCCAATGCTTATTCGGTTCAAGGGTTTTTTTTCAATGATTTCATATGAATTATCTGTGGTACAAATACGTAACTTTTGATTTTCATACTGAGTGAGACGAAAATATGCTTCATATATATATATATATATATATATATATATATAAAGGTTCAAGTTCAGGGTCTCATTTGGTATGTGTAGTTGAAGTTTCGCCTTGATTTCAAATGTTCTAAGTTGGTGAACTACATTTGCATTGTATGATAACTTTGTTCATTGAGAATTGTATGAGGACTTCCCTTATAAACTTCAATTTATACAACTAGTTTGTTGCCTGACTTACTAAGACTTCGCTGCATCTCTTCTTTATCATTTTCAATAGCGTATTCTGTCATCTTTTTTGGTCGTTTGAAATTGTGTTTCTTTCTTGTACTTATCTTTTGATCTAAATTTCTCTACTAGATTAATGGTATTGCTAGGAAAATATTTTGTAATGGGATAATTAGGAGATCGTAAAAGTAAATGCTGTCCACATTCAATGTATTAGATTTCCCATTTCCATCTTAGTTCGGCAAAGAGATTCTTTTTAAATAATGCTATACATAGCGCCTTCCATACTAACCTATAAAGTGTCATAGACTATGTAGCAGGCCTGTTAATAAGTGATTACTATGTGTGAAAAGACGCCGCGCCTCTCCTATTCAACCCTACGTCGGATAAGCTGACAAGGTAAGACAATTGACTAAGACAAGAAAGGGAAGATTGTAAGTTTTGCGTGCATGCCACAAAAGGGCTAGTGTGGAACTAACCTGCTGACATCTAATATATTTCTGTGGTACTAATATGAAAATGGATGAATTATGTAAGAAGAGATATGAGGGAGCTAGGCCTAGAATAATTGGAATGAGAAGATAGAGAAGAATGGAAAAAGAAGTTAAAAAATTTAATTTGGGTACAGGGAGATGTTAATTACATTGTAAACCGGTTTATAAATAAAACTAATATGCAATTCAGCTGGTATCACCTCACTATGATGGCTGTCCATCGGCTCGCTTTGTTTTCCTGCAGCTTTTATATATATATATATATATATATATATATATATATATACAAAGATGTTGCCTACCTCTGACTACCGCAACTATAATAATTCCGCATCTAAACCATTGTCAAGCATTGTCAAGCATTGTTGTGCGGCACCCGCTTTTATATAAACGGACAACCATCATCCATCCATAGTAATTCTGTCTGAAGGCAGGTCCTTCACTGCAATCATAGCATTTTCATGCTATGCTTGCAGCTTTACTAGGGAATTGTGTAGGTATGGTAGCTTCCCGTTGCTTTCCACACCGGTGAAGGATGATGATGATAATGATAAGGATGATGAAGATGATGGCCATATGATTTCGGGGACTGTTTGGGCCTTCACGTTTTCTGACATTTGTCTTACAGGTGAGAGAAAACCCCGATAAAAACCTCACCCAGAAAAACTGCCCCGACCGGGGATCGAACCCAGGCCCACTGCGTGACAAGGCACCACGCTACCTCGAGACCACAGCGGTGGACGACAACCATCATAGTGAGGCGATAATAGTAGCATTATGAATTAGTGGATATATACAAAAATTTTACCTCTTAGGCTCTCTGGAAATTTATTTATTTTTTACCTCTCCCTTATAAAGTTTTGCAGCCTGGAGTTGAACATTTAAACCCACTTTCTCGTTTTTTACAATATATGTATCAAATTCAGTTAGCAAAATAGCCGCGCCGTAGCCGAGCGGTTAAGGTAGGAAGCCTTGGCGCAGAGCTGCGGGACTTGCGCTGGTTCGAGTCTCCATGGGGGAAGAAATTTTCTCATGGTATTTCGGCCAGTATGGGACCGGTGCCCACCCAGCATCGTGAGGCAATTGGGTAGCTACAATAAGTAGCGGTTCCAGGTTGAGGAACTAGCTATAACGGCTGGGGGACTCGACATGCTAACCACATGTCACCCCTACACTGGCTGTTGATCATCTACCTCTGTGTTTGACACATGTGGATGTGAAGATCCAGCAGCCGGCTGGTAAAAGGGCAACCGCTGAAAAGTGGAAAGACCCTCAATCGGAATCAATCGGAAAATGGCTAATTTCTCATAATCCCGACGTTCTGCATATACGCCGTGTGTCTTGCATGTGTTTCATTAGTTACGTATTATGTTACTATGAGCCAAAACCGCTACCAGTCCTTCAGAAAAATTGCGAGGAACTGTAATGAACGGTGTCACTGTACGCAGTTTATCCTCTTGGTGTACTTTGTGGTAAGGCACTTATACTCACTTGTCAGTTGTGTTGTTTTATTGCATATTCACCTGACGCGGGTAGAAGAAGGCAACCGCCTTTTCATACCTAGTGAATACTGATTAACAGGCCTGCTATATACCGTACTCTAATCTTCACTTCCATCCGCACAGATAAAATTATTCAACATATATATGTGTGAAAAATAAGCCTAATAGCATATACTCTTACTTCAAAAGCAAACATGAGCATATTTCGGGAATTCTACTAATTTTCATTACTGTTTGCTTGATGTAAATTTCTAAAGTAAATAGCCCCGTGGTTTTTGTGTTGAGGACGGATGCAATTATAGTAGTAGGATGGGAGCGAGAGAAGTACGTTATTAATACAGAAAAATACAAGGTTATTCAATAGTAGTGTCTCTACATGAAGTCTGCAGGAAGGAAATGAGGAATTTAATTATTTTAAGCTTTGTTTTCTGAGATTTGATTTGAAGTTAAAAACATTATTCAGTAACAAAAGAAAATTTTAGTTAAACATACAATATAGGCTATTACTTAAATAATATCATTTTTTTTTGTAAATGCCCCAGGTTATCTTTTTCGACATTCCTGGTGTTCTCTCTTGGCGTGGCGTACTTGTAACCCACTTCTGAGGTTGGGGCTCCTGGAAAGTGGGTTTACGTTGTCCCGATGATATGACGGGTGATGATGATGATAGTAGTACGCCATGAGAGTCCCTAATCCGATTGAGGGTCTTTCCACTTTTCAGCGGTTGCCCTTTTACCAGCCGGCTGCTGGCCCTTCACATCCACATGTGTCAATCACAGAGGTAGATGATCAACAGCCAGTGTAGGGGTGACATGTGGTTAGCATGTCGAGTCCCCCAGCCGTTATAGCTGGTTCCTCAACCTGGAGCCGCTACTTATTGTAGCTACCCAATTGCCTCACGATGCTGGGTGGGCACCGGTCCCATACTGGCCGAAATACCATGAGAAAATTTTTTCCCCCATGGAGACTCGAACCAGCGCAAGTCCCGTAGCTCTGCGCCATGGCTTCCTACCTTAACCGCTCGGCTACGGCCGAGATGAAATGAATGATGATGATTGCGATGGCGATGGCCATATGATTTTGGGGACCGTTTGGGCCTTAAAGTTTTTCTGACATTTGTCTTACAGGTGATGGAAAATCCCGATAAAACCTCACCCAGAAAAACTGTCCCCGACCGGTGATCGAACCCGGGCCCGCTGCGTGACAAGGCAACACGCTACCTCGAGACCACAGCGGTGGACATATATTAATAATATAATATCGTAAATAAATTCTGATGCTTTATTTAACAATTTTTATGTTCCTCATAAAAAACGGACAAACGAATTATCATGATGTTTTATGTAGAAAATTATGAACTTTTATTTATCTACAAAATTTCTCTTTGATTTTAACTTTTGAGACCTGGAAATTGGTACAATGTGGCAAAATTGTTAAAACTGAATAAATATAATACAGGAGTTTAGTTAAATGACTATATCGAGTGTTCTAGTGATGAATGGTAAGATTGCAAGGTTGGTAGTATTTAATAAAGTATGGATAATCTAGGAGATCATCAATGTGCATTTAGAAGAAACAGGTCTACAACAGATCAGATTTTTAGTATAAGACAGATTTTAGAAAAGAAATGGGAATATAATGGTACTGTACATCAACTATTTGTAGACTTCAAAAAAGCATATGATTCAATTAAGAGGGAGAAGTTATATAGTATCCTGCTGGAGTTCGGAATTCCTAAAAAGTTAGTTAGACTTATACGAATGTGTCTAAATGTCTCAAAGAGTAGGGTGCGTGTAGGCGAACAGTTTTCAGACACTTTTGAAATCCAGAATGGGTTGAAGCAAGGAGATGCACTATCTCCTCTACTATTTAATTTTGTACTAGAGCATGCCATTAACTATTTAGAGAATGAGGAAGGCCTACAACTGAATGGTATTAATAAGCTGTTAGTTTATGCTGATGATGTAGTACTACTGGCCGATAGCGAGGAGATACTAAAGGTCAACACGCACACCCTATTAAGTAACACTAAGAAATTGGGACTGGAAGTAAATATCAGTAAAACTAAATATATGGTCACAAGTAGAAATTCAGTATATAATGGAAATGGACAGCTAATGACAAATGAGGGAAATTTTGAGGAAGTGGCTGAATTCAAATACCTAGGAACAATAATCACAAATAGGAATGAGATGCACAAAGAAATTAAACATAGGCTCAATTCTGGAAATGCATGCTATTATGCATTGCAGAGACTTTTGATGTCCCATCTCCTTTCAAAAAACGTTAAGCTGAAAATATATAATACTATTATTCTACCAGCTTTATTATATGGGTGCGAAACATGGACTCTTACTTTAAGGGAGGAAAGGAGATTACGAGTATTTGAGAATAAAGTTCTTAGGAAAATTTTTGGACCAAAGAGAGATGAACAGACAGGTGAATGGAGAAGACTACATAACAATGAACTACATGGTCTGTATAGGAAGCCAGATATAATAAGAACAGTTAAGTCTCGTAGACTGCGATGGGCAGGACATGTTGCACGTATGAGGAATGAAAGACGTGCATGGAAGCTTCTTGTAGGAAAGCCAGAGGGA
This sequence comes from Diploptera punctata, assembly GCA_030220185.1. Lineage (NCBI taxonomy): Eukaryota > Metazoa > Arthropoda > Insecta > Blattodea > Blaberidae > Diploptera > Diploptera punctata. The sequence goes on from JASPKZ010001600.1 coordinate 1,553,263, forward strand.
AAACGCCCAGTTGGTAGACCAAGAATGAGGTGGGAGAACAACATTAACTATGATTTGAGGGAGGTGGATTATTCAGGGAATGTTTGGAAGGCATTGACTCGGGATAGGGACATATGGAGAGCTTATGTCCGCGCGGCCATGAACCTACGGGTTCGATAGTGCCAGTGAGTGAGTGAGTAAGTAAGTAAGTATGGATAAAATACTGATCTTTACATTTTAAACTCTAAAATTAATTAACATGTCAAATTTCCTTCTTCTTTTCCTTCGTAGTTTAACCTTAAATAAGTACTTTTACATGTTCCACGCCTCCCACACCTGCGAATGGCACAAATCATAACCATACTTTTTTTATCGACGAAAGGACATTCAGGGCCACTTTGAATGTGTGATTAGCTAAATCCATGTCTGCTCTGAGACAACACAATTTATAAAAAATATAAAAATTACCGACGATCACAATATGCGAATATATCCAATGTGCGGGAGCTTTGAACACGAAATGCATATATTAAGAAAATGTAACGATTTTAATATTGGAGGCGTCAGTTGTTGCCGGAAAGATTTCTGAATTAAAATATGAAAGAATAACATGCTACAAGTTAATGGTAAACCCAGAAAATTGGATAAATTTCTGAACAAAACGCGGAAGATAAGAAAACGTTCATTCGTGAATAAATAAATATATAGGCAAAGTGGAATAACATTAATACTTAACAATTTATGTAACCTACTAATGTATAATGTAGTTGTATTGTTATCTATTGTTTTTTCTATCTACTTTATATTATTACTAGACGTCATTGTAATGGTCCCGCGCCGTAGTGGAGTAGGCCTAGTTAAGGTAAGAGGCCTTGGCACAGAGCAATGAGACTTGTGCTGCATCGAGTCTCCATGGAAGAAATTTTCTCATGGGATTTCGGCCAGTATGGGGCCGGTGCCCATCCAAGATCGTGAGGCATTTGCATAGCTACAATAAGTAGAGGATCCAGGTTGAGAAAACCAGCTATAACGGCTGGAGGATCCGACGTACTGACCACATGTAACCCCTACACTGACTGATCGTCTTCCTCTGTGATTAATATATGTTGATGTGAGGCTAGGAGCCGACAGGTAGGCCAAGGACCTTCTTGGCCTGTAGTGCCATGGAGTTAATTATTTTATTTATACGGACTGTCAACAGCACGTACGGCTTGCTGCACTTGCGGCCCATATTTGTAAATAACATTTTATGTATCTAACTTTTAGTCTAATAAAGTCCTGCTACTCCAACTACCTTAAGTCTAATTAAGTCCCACTACCACAAACGTTATGAAATGATGAATAATATGAAAATAAATCTGGCAATGAAATTCCTATACAGAATTTAACGTGGTGACAGATGAAAACTAAGCGAAAAAAAACACCCGCGATCTCTCTACGAGTCCCAATACTATAGCCTGAGCCAACTCTCGTTCCGTCTGTTATCCTTATTTAAAATTGCGAAGTGAAAAGGAAAGGGAATTTGCTCTTTTACAAACTCACCTGAAGTTAAGACTCGTTTCCAATACTTTCCATACAACTGCAGGATATCCGCCAATATCTAGAGGTTTTCCATGTTTGTTCGCAGAAATCACCCAAGAGGATGTCTAGAAAAGAAAAATGTAAGAGATTTTAAATTTGTGCTGACATTGAGCAAACATGTCTTTCAAACCTCAATACCAACGTTTATGCGGCAGAATCAAATAATTCCCAAACCATCAAGGACAATACCACCAGAGTTTCCTTCTTTTCGATAATAAATCCACAATCGGAACTTGGTGACGAGAGTGAATTTTACAAAGAGATGAAAATTCGCGAGGTATTTTAAATTACTATTTAGTGAATAAAAGTTGTGTAGCTTACAAATCAAAAATATTTGCGAGTGAGATTCCTAACAATTGATTGTCAGGTCTTAAAATTTCATTTTAACATAATTTCAGTGACTATTTAACTCATGCCCCAAATTGGGACTCAATGGCCAATCACGTTTCAATGATTTCTGTTTTACAACCAATCAGAGTCGTGTTTCATGAAATATTTATCAGTGTTATAATTACTATATTAAAGAAGGCTCCTCCTTTTTAATATTCTGAACAGGTCTGACCATTATTTTGCAGTGACTGAGCCTCTAAGAAGTACGGCTACCAGATTGTATATATAGTGCATGAATGTCTACACATGCAGCATGCGGGAGTTAATATAAAAACATTTGTAGCAATTGATTATACCACCAAAAAAAGAAACCACTGTTTGCACTTCCTTAAATGTATTTTTTCCCAGGTAACAATCCAGAAAAATATAATTGTCATATTTACATCATACGACATCAGAAATGAATTTAATATACAGTTTGATGTGCTTAATTTTTTCTCCACTAGAGAGCATTCTTACAATATTTTGCGTTCCTTTGGCAATAAATAGTATGATCTGGTTGCAGTGACGAACAAAAGAAGCAAATGAAGCATAGCAATCGTTTCTCATTTGTTTTCAAACATCACCGTTTACATTAAATATATAAATATTTTAAAATAACTATAGTTAAATAATGATTTGTGAGTAAACAGCTTAATTTTATTCGTTAAATAGTCCTAACAAATGCTACTCCTGATTTCCAAATTCTCTAGATAAATTCACTCCTCACTTTGTTAGTCGTGAATTTATCGATAATTTGGAAATCATTCGTGGTATTACTTATGATAATTGACCTTGGTTGTTTCAAACTGACGCGGATACAAATTCTATTGGTCAGTGTTCAATGTCTAGCGTAAGAACGAAATTGTTATGTTTCATCACTATCATTGCATCAAGGTTTAGGAGAATCTCCTTTTCCGGCCTATATACAGTTAAATAGACTCTTTCCCACGCTTCCTTGGCCTTCCCAGATTCTGTCTTCCTTTTGCTATGTAGTCATAGATTAGATTTGGAATGCGGTGTGTTGGCACTATCAATACATGGGAATTCTATCTACTTTTAAAAACGAACATTTTTTCATGGTGGGGAAAGATGTTGAGGTCGTTGCGGATATCTCCGTTTCATATTTTATCTCATTTATACCTCAAGGTGATATATAACTAAGTCATTGGCTCTGTGCGGCCATATGCTCTCCAAACATCCCTATACTGATGTAATGTTTGCCAATCATTCCCTGTACAATCTACTTCCCTCAAATCATTGTTAATGTTATTCTCCCGCCACTCTTGGTCTACCAAGTGGGCGTTTACCCTCTGGTTTTCCTACAAGAAGATTCCATGCACGCCTTTCATTCCCCATTCGTTTCACATGTCCTGTCCATCGCAGTCTACGAGACTTAACTGTTTGTGTTAGATCTGGCTTCCTATAAATACCATGTAGTTCACTGTTATATAAGTCTTCTCTATTCACCTGTATGTTCATCTGCCTTTGTCCAAAAATGTTCCTAACAAACTCGTAATCTTCTTTCCTCCCTTAAAGAAGAGTCCATGTTTCGCATCCATATAATATAACTCGTAGAATAGCAGTTTTATATATGTTCAGTTTAACGCTTTTTGAAAGGAGTTGGGATGACAAGACAGCATGTTTATATATACTCGAGTAACTGAGAGACAGAGAGCAACCAAAAGGGTAGCAATATTAGTAGATAGAAAATGGAATAAAAATGGTAGAAAGTTACACATATATAAATGAAAGAATCTTGATGTAAAATTTAAAATTCACAGAGGATACCAGATGAGGCAAAATAGATTAAACAGAAATATTCTATCAGCAATTATAAAAAAAGTTATGTAAGAATAGTAATTATAAAATATGTAATTATTTTTCGTGGTTTCTTGATAGATTATAAATGTAAGTAAGTGGTATAGTAAATGATATGCCTTTGTATACTTATAATTATTACAAAAAGATTTGTGGCTTGCAGCGAGGAAAAATACTAGCACTAACAAATTCAGAACATAAAAAAAAATCGAAAGTATAAAAAAAATAATCCTAAATTAATGAAACAGTTTAAACAGCTTTAAAAGTTATTCACCTGTAATATAGAATTCTGTCATGTAAAGTAAAATAAACAAATGAATTTATATATTTAAAAATTGAAGAGATCCTTCGAGAAAGGGTAAAACTGCCAAAATAAATTACTGTTATTTATGTTATTTTTCCCAACTTACTTAGTAGCTTCAGTACCACTCGAATCAGTTTAGATATTAGGTAATGTTCCATCTAACAGAATGTCACGGAACATATTAGAGGTCGGTCTTCAATTAAGAAACTTTATACTACATTCCGTTCAATCCGATTTTATTTTCTGATATAGTAGCAGATTTATATAACTTCATTTATTATATGTTATCTGCAATTTATTTGCCAGACTCTCTGGTTTAAGTTGATTAGTTCTTGTGCCAACTCTTGTTTCAGCTATTTAAATAAGTACTGATTTTGTTACAGAAATACAGATTTTGACTTTTATTTATTTAACCCATTCGGTTCCTAATATTTATAGCTAGGCCTATATGTACTAGTTACACCGTTGTGACTTATGATAACGTCGTTTTTTCAGGGCCATGGAGACATTTTTTAAACGTTTTTCGGGAGTTTTACACATTTATTAGACAAATTGACTTTTAAAGCTTAAATAGTTCCTTAACACCGACCGGCCATCATAATCATCCAATCACGTTCACCTTGTCAGCATGAAAGCACGAGTGTGTCCTGTCTGAAATGTTTATGTTGTCTGGGAATGGCGACAGCATTGTGTTGATAACTCATCCGTATATAAAATATTCTCCCGAAATGTCGTATCCCTATTAGACCCAGAAGGCGTGGAGCACATGAATAATAATAATAATAATAATAATAATAATAATAATAATAATAAAAGTGTTTTATTTAAGCTGGCAGTGTTAAGGCCATAAGGCCTTCTCTTCTACTCAACCAGCGAATAATATTCACATACAAAAATCAAATACTTATTACAATTTTAAAATACTTATTTAAATATAAAACAAATAAAACATAATGTGCATGTGGTATATTATTTAGCTAACACTAACAAAACATGGAATAGAAAAAAAAATAGTAAAGTAAGAAAAGGTTCCTAGATGAATATTTATAGTTATATACAAAATGCTAAATGTAGTTATGCATATAGTAATTTCATTGTGTGAAACTTAAAATATTAGTTATTGAATTTAAATAATGATAGTGACTGATAGTCCTTGACATGACTGGAAAGCGAGTTCCATGCTCTAGTTATAGATATTGTGTAGTGTTATAAAAGTACATACATTCTTCTTGTAAGCCCATGTTTCCCTTAACAGATATTTAGGCGCTCTCCCTCTACAGGGAAGAATTTGAACCATACTATTTTAGTTACACTTGTTGTCGTATAGATGTAATTTGAGTGGTCTGCGGTCAGCGTTCCGCCTCATACTGACATCTAGGAAACCAAGGTAGTACTAGGACGGGAAAATTCGGTAAATTTTGCTTAGAGGCCTTTTCATTCAGGCTTAAGGATCTTTTACGAGCCTGAAAATCTTCAGACTCAGGACCCACGGCCTAAAGTCCCTCCCGGAGAACTTGCTCCTAGGATTTTTCCATCCTAAAAAATCCATCGACCCCGGCCGGGTTTGAACCCGCAAGTAGCTTAACCACTAGTCCACCGCGGCCAAGGGGATAAATTAACAAGGAAAATAAATAAAATGATGTAATTTAATCTTAGCAGTAATAACTTTTTTGTTAGTGTGTAGAGCCTATTTAAACCTTCTGAGGTTCAATTAGGCCTATATTTGTTTAACCCTTAAATTCGTAATGTATCCTTTTGGATACATCAGTTGGTTCAATTAATTTAGTATTTTAAATACATCAAAAGAAAACGTACAAGAAGAAACTAATTATGCAATATACCTAATAGTATTAGTTATACAAGATTCCATTTTCACTGCGGTTCGCCACATTCAAATAACTAACAGAAGAAATTTGTAAAAAAAAAACTACAATTCATTAACAAACATAGAAAATCAAAATACAACAAAATGAAATTATCACCAGTTTTCTTATTAATAATATTCAAGCAAAAGCAACCGACTATTTATATATATTGATAAAAAAATTGCAATAAAAAACACAATAGTAATCACAATGGCACAGAATCATATAAGTGAGATACATGTACCTCTGTTACACACTAATTCAAACCAAAGAATTTTTGCTTCCAAAGCTAGAAAGGGTGCGACATGCCAGGCAGTATGTCTCAGTGCACACTAGAATATCATAGAAAAATTAACAAATAAACCGGAAACTGATAACAGGATTGGAGTGCCATTCCGCCGAACATTTGATACCGGACTACGTCTAGTGGTCGTCGGCAGATATGGATATATATTATAAAAATATGAATGACGAACAAATAAAGTTCGTAGAAGAAAATATTATCAACTATCAAAGACGAAAATTAAAAATCATAAGGGTTAAAGAGGGTGTAGAAGTCCCTAAAGTAGCCGGAAATTGCTGTTTCCCTATGGTCGAGGACGACTTCCATGATATGGATGTTTTCTTTGATAAAAATAGAGGGAAAACAGAATTTCCATTACATTCAAGTGCAAGTGTGTCTTGCCAGTTTAAGGGTTAATAATTTGGAAATGATTGATTGTCAACATTTCGCACAGAACATCACCCTGTATTGTCTTTATTTACAGTTCTCTCATAAAATCAGACTCAAACAGACTGATGTAGAGCACAGTATACTGCAGTAGAATGCCAACTTTAAAAATGAACACGTTAAACACGTATAAATACTTTAAATTAAAGAGAGCATTTTCAAATTATGGCGAGAATTTATGTTGCGTTATGAATGAGAAATATCAGTGCAAACTTTGGAGCGTCAAAATTAAATCCATCCATAAAAACTAATGACTAATATAATGATGAAATACATGGGTAAATAGGAAGGAAATTGTACATGAAACATGAAAATAACGATCCGCAGCAGGGGCACGCATTGAGCAATGTTTTTATGAAAATATGTGTGAGGCATTAATGTGCGTAAATATGCCGTAAAATAAAGTTAAACGAGTTATGACGTCAATCATACCATGACGTATGTATATACATATTTAGATCATGCAACAAACCAATAAAGAGAACAACACTGTTCAAGCACAGAGCCAGCAACTGCCAGCAGTGAAATTGTGTGATTATGCAGAGGACATTCTTCGGGGCTTGCAGCCCTTATTGGCTGCATTGCCCAATCCTTCGTAGCGTATCCTCTTCATACACCAGTTAGTTAATCTATGTTATTCATAGGCTGACTGGATAAGGAGGAACCATAAAATAAATCGTGAGAAATTCACTCGCCTAGAATAGTGAGGCTCTTTCTACACTGCCCGGCTTTCGGACGCTCTGCTTTACGACGGTGTAGTTTCTCACGCCCTATTCTAGTGCGACAACGTCCACTATTTGTGTACCAACCTAGACTTGTCAGGCTAACATACCTTGCCACCATATGGTTAGGGTTACATAATCCATAACCCCATCCTGATAGCCATAAATGAATTAGCTGCCATGCCGTCACACTAAGAAGAATAAGTAGCATACTATATAATTTTTAAACTTTCTACTAACAAATTTTCACACATTTTATAGAGATGTTATACAAGTGTTTTGATATAAGGAACCCGTGTCGCTTTGACTTATTTACTTTGAATTAATGTGTTGAATGTGTAGGCCTAAGACTTGTAACAAATTTACGAGACCCGTGTGTTCTGTCGAAACTGAAATTACCCTGGTTACAAAGATTTTCACAGCGACTGAATAGGTGAATCAATCACTTGGGATAGTACAGCGTATGCGAGAGTCTATGGAGCGTCTCTTTATAGTTTTTTATGAGCAATGGTGGTCGACATTTCGAACAGTTGCTTTTAACTATGATACATTATGTACAGTACTATACTCTGAGGTATTGAAATATATTAGATCTGACATAAATATAGACTTATAAATCCATTTTATTTAGTTTAATGCAAGTTATGAATGAGGTGATATAAAAAAACTATAAATCCAATGACAACTTTTGTTATGTAGCGAATATTGAATTTACTGTATTTTCCAAATAAGTTTATACTACATTGGTTGGTACTGATCCCAATTTTCACTAAGAGCACAATGTAAATACAAGCCAGGAACTAGATGGTTCAGAGCTACCACAATACATTAAATATTTAAAGTGTAATAATGGCGATATACAAATCGTTAGTTTCTGTTTATATTCTCAAGTTTAACATTTCCTTCTTCTTCTTCCTTCCAAGTATTAGGCCAAGGCCTGTTACTATCCTATATAAAATTTTCCCTCTCGTATAAGACTTTGAAAGCATAATAATAGTCCCTTCGATTGGTTGCTGGCCAAAGGAAGGCAAGACCAGTGATGGGGCTGCCATCTTATAGCCTCTGGTCAGGATTTTCTGGAGAAGAAAAGAAAATAAAGGAAAGAATAAATGGAAGAAAGGAAAGACTCCCTAGCCCTCGGATACCCTAATAGCGTCGGGGTCGAAAAAAACAAGAATTAACCAAGAGAGGTTAGATAGTAAAGTTAAAGGAGTGCAAAACACAGGTAAGTGGAAGAAATGTTTTGCTCAGCTTGGGCACCGTGTGGTCTCCATCCACATATCCCCTAGATGAGGACCCCTGAGGGATTTAACATTTCCGATTTTACAATATAGTAAAATACGCATAAATTTAGACATTTGTTTAATTGCTGTATCGTTTGTTTGCAGATTATAATCTTTACAGTACCAATTTCAAACTAGTTAATTGATTTTAATATTTCTTCGTAATTCATCAGAACACATCACGGCCCAAAGGATACGATACACCTGTTACATATAAAAAACACATGTTAATGTGTAATAAATCACCGGGCACCAATTGAAATTAAACTACTCTTCAAAGTAGAGACCTTCAGATTCTATGGTCGTGACCCATATTTTAGCGAAATTTATTATCCAGCAACGGTATTTATGCGAAAAATTCGTTGATATCCACTTCCACTTCTTTAGTGTTTTCAATGTTTTCGAAATTTCTCGCAAGAAATAGGCCATGGATCAAATCAGATGGTAACCTGAAGGCGCTGATGAGGACTGTATGCTGAGTGTGGTAATAGTTCGAAACCTCCCAGTTCCTGAATTACTGTCATGGTTGTTCGTACAGTATGGGGTCCGGTCAGCTTTGAACCCGCGACCTTAAAATTTCATTAATTTGTTCCATTTTTAAGTACAAAGATCTGCATGGACTATACAACGTTTTGATGAAACTCCTGGCGAATCACACCTTTAAAATCCTACCAGACACACGACATTACTTATGAGAAAACCTAATAATGAATTCAAACTTGGAGAGGTACTGTACGTGTTCATGTGAGCGGCATCTTGTTAATTGAACCGTCAACGTTAGTTAACCCAGGATACTTGTTTTTTTTAACATGCTAATTTAAATACCAAGTTCAGAAACTTACATGATTTATCACAGCTGCTTTGATGATCAAACCATGAAGATCCTGTTGTTTGAGATGGAAATTTGAATCATTCCAAGTTAGTTGTAAATTTGAGGTCCAGTTTGTTATTAACAAGAAGTGGAGTTTGGATGTTGGATGTATGCGATAGACTTCAGAGAGCGTTATTACACCATTACCAAAGAATTGTGCAACCAAAAATTGACAGTCAAATGGAACGTAGATGTCGGAAAAAAATGACTCTAAAATTGCTGATGTAAACAAAATCCACTTTGCTCTTGAAATGTTTATTGTAGCCGACATCTGAAATTTAAGCACATCATCAGTTTTCATGAACTAGAGGTTATCAAGTTCACAACTAGTTCTCAGTTTTTTGGTTGAAAACCGACCGGGGTCGCTGGATTTTTAAGAGCTAAAAATCCTGAAAATGGCTTTTTTCAATGACTAAAAAAGAGGCCTCAGAATAAAACATATCAGTCTTTCATGACCAAATATAAATTGCGACTCTAATAACTTGAATAGTGGAAGAGCGTCGTTAAGTTTAATACTACCTACCTGTCTTCAAGTGCCGTAAACAATGGTCACTTTGATACAAAAAATGTGTTTTGACACTTATATGGTTTTTGTGCGTAAATTAAAAAAAAAACAAAATTGAGAATTGTTTTACTTTGGAATAGTAATTAACCTTAACTTCTGTGAAATTAAAATATATTTTCTTTCATCGTACACACGAAATTTACTTTTTTAATTCATAGGTCAAATTTACCCTGCACTTCGGATTACTTTGACCGACATAATATATTCCTCTTACAATACAGACTTTTGCATGACTGTAATACAGTTGGAGCATTACATATGATGTCAAAAGTATTAAAGTTTCGGGGATTATAAATGAAGTGTATATGGCTTTTATAAATATATTATTATACATTACTATCATTAATTAATGTATATAATAAACGTAATATTAATATATTGGATTTCTCCGGAACTTAATTAAAGAACGATCACTGGAACTAAAAAAAAAACTCTTCCGATACAGAAGGGCGAATCTTCTTTATGTTATCAATGTATCGATACAATAAATATTTTACCGTTGTTCATTTCGAAAATTTATTGCTTTCTTCATGCGTATAATACAGCCCGTTCTTCAGTTATGGAAACATTTATTCTCGAATATATGTTTCTTTCACATTTAACGATTTACTTATAGTATCCTCTCACAAGAAAATATTTATCAGAAGTGTTTTTGCCTCATCTTTATGAGATATAATGAAGGACAATCTCCTGAAGAGGCACGGCTCAAAACATCTGAGATGAGCCAGGTGTAATGACTCTTCAGATCCATCTTGTTTCCTTGTTGGATCAGGTTCATTTTCATCAGAACACTTTGAGTATCCAATTTAATTTTGGAGTTATTTAATTCTTTTTTTCAGGTCTGACACTGAAAACTTCTGCAGTCATGCCAATATCGATATCTTGTCTAAACAAATGATCCAGAATTTATTTTTTAATAAGCATAATTCAAACTTTAGGAAACTAGAGAGTGAATTCAAGTGCACCGTGAGCTTTATTTCAAGCAGAGCCTGTTTCAATAATGCCTGGCGTCTGTTGAATCTTCCCATTTGGTTAAAATATATTTCAATTTGATCTCAATATCACAATAGTACTGCTGCACCTGTGCGAGTAACATTTCCAACGTAGAAGTATTCCTACTTTCGATCAGGTAGCAAACCTCTCAAGTAAAATATTCCATTCAAGTTAATATGTTACAATAATTAAAACTATACTGTTGAATTGCTTTTGCTAAATGTATAAGTCATCAAAATATAAACGTACCGATTTCATTTAGTAATTACAGACTTCTGCACAAATGAAAGGTTACACATATTAATAACATTCCGAAATTAACACCATTTATATTTGACACAAATGATCCGAAATGGATAGCATTGCAGCTGAGTACACATATAAGATATTGCAGTGTGCTGTTACTTCTCTCAGAAAATACAATAATTAAATCCATTTTCACTCTTATTAATTGACGAAAAACAATTTTTTTTCCCTTATTGGGCCAAAGTTACACCGCCAGGGACAAAGTAATTCGAGTTTAGGATACATGGCATCCGTTAACAAATTTGTAACATTTATGAATATTGAAATATATTAATTATTCATATTATTGCATTGATAATATAGTTTACAAGAACCTAAAGTGACAAATTCACGCGAGTAGGACTATGCAACTTCTGGTAGTGTTGATGGCAATATAAATTAAATCATACATTTAATTATACAGAGTAATTAATATATATGGCTACCGTAGAACGAGATCTGGCTCCCGGGTGATACGTCGAGCATTAGCCAATGAACTACTTTGTTCAAGGTCGGCAAACAGAAATGTAGTAACTTTATCGTATTTTCGAGTGTTGTGACTAACGCTCTATGACTCCGTTTCGTGTAATTTTGCTTGTTAAAACCGTTAGTACTCGAGAATATACATATTATTAAAGAATATAGGTGATCTAAAAATATTGATTAATATTTGTACAGTGATTTAGGAGACACTGTACTGGGGTAAGTTTCAATAAAACTCTTTTCAATAAGAAAGGTATGAACAGTTTATAAAATAATTTTAACAAAGAACATTTTTTATGAACAATAAAATGACATAACAACCCACTTTTAAAAAATACGACTTGTTACATAGTCACAATAGATACTGACACTACATGGATCATTTCATGATTACATCATTAGTGAGTCACATGTTCTTGGCCGAATCTAAATTATAGATCAGTTAAATGACGGTTTAAAGGGGGAGTCCATTAATACTGGTATCGATATTGGTGTGTGACATAATATCGTTCACTCAGGCATAAATTCAGAAACCAAGTACTTTAATCAATCTGTACTACGAAGTCAAAAAATATTTTTTTTTATTTCATATTCTCACATTACCAAACAATTTTAACCCTTTCCACATGCTGAAGAGTTTTCTTGATCCCAGACCTCGTGTTATAGTTAAGGACACGACTTCGGTTTTTAAATTTTATAGATATTTTTTCCTGATGGAATAAATAAAAACCAGTCACGTAGGTCTAAGTTTAATAATAAGTTGCACCAACTTGAAGAGTTTAACTGTATCTAAAAATTCTCGTTTTACCCATTGTTACCTGTTCCGTGTTTTTAACCTAAATTGACATTTTTAAATTTTACTGTACATAAGAATGCTTATTTAGCCATTGGTTCATATTGTGATTTGTAAACATAAAATTGTCTTTTTAAAACTAAACTTACAAAATTCTTCATAGTTGCAGCGTATCAGAGAACACCAGTACATCGAATTAATGTAATAACATTATAATATGTTTATTATCGCCTCACTATGATGATTATATAAAAGCGGGTGGCGCGACAATGATTAACATAAGGAATTATTATAGTGGCGGTAGTCGGCATCTTTGTATTTAATTATATATAACAGCTGCGGGGAAACAAAGCGAACCGCTAGACAACCATCAAATGAGGCTACAATACTCTTACAAGGAAAGTACTTAAGTTGGACCAGTTGGATTGTAACAAAAATTGGAGGAATGTTAATTTATTGAAATTAAATATGATGACGTTGGTCATTTTGCTGCAAATTAATCAAATTCGTGTTATTTGTCATTAAATTTCAATCGCGTCATTGACCGGTTCGTAACGGCACGGTTGCTCATTGCACTTGGTTTCAACTACAAGTGCAGCTAGCTGGGCGAAGAACGTAAATATTAGTTTCCCACCTTGTTAACATCAATAACTATTTTTGAATACCTTTATACAGATAGTCCACCGCTGTGGTCTCGAGGTAGAGTACTGCCTTGTCACGCAGCGGGCCCGGGTTCGATCCCAGCTCGGGACAGTTTTTCTGGGTGAGGTTTTTATCGGGGTTTTTTCTCACCTGTAAGACAAATGCCAGGAAAACTTTAAGGCCCAAACGGTCCCCGAAATCATATGGCCATCGCAATCATCATCATTCATATTCATCTTATCATCATCATCCTTCATCGGTGTGGAAAGCAACGGGAAGCTACCACACCTAAAATTCCCTAGTAAAGCTGCAAAGCATAGCATGAAAATGCTATGATTGCAGTGAAAGACCTGCCTTTGGGCAGAATTACTATGGATGGATGGATTATACAGATAGCAGTACACTGTGTATGGTCTACGTTTTGTTACTTGAAATTATAGTTACAATGTATTGGGTCTTTTATGTTTAAATAGAAACAATTAGTATATACTGTACGAATACTAGACTGCTGGAGTGGAAAAACATTCACACTCCGGTGCCATGCCACTCCGTTTCAATATTTATTTCGTTAGTTTATATCTCTCTCTCCCTGTCGAATTGTTCTTCCCTCATTCACCACACTATCATTTTCTATTTTATTTGTATATTTTATTTTTTCAAATGTTTTACTTATTTATTTTGTCATGTACCGATGTTAAGCCTTTCCCCCCCTATTTTCTTGTTCCATATTTGGTGTTAAATATTATGCATACTATTGAATTTGCAGAGAAATTACTAATATCACGGAGTTCAGTATCCTTTTTCAACATATCCTCCAATTTTTGTTACAATCTAACTGGTCCAACATAACTACTTCCCTTGTTAGGTTAATAAATATATTTACCATATTAATACAAGATGAAATAAAATAAAATAAAGGAAACCGGTACATCCCGCTATATCACTGTAATATCTTAACATAAAATAGCGAGTTTTAACTTTTTAGTTCACATAATTCTTAGCTTTCCTTTAAAACAATTTAGATATTGTAGAGAACTAAACGATATTAAATATATAGCTACATGTAATGGTTTCAATGAAACAATTATTGATTAATTAATTCAAAAGTTCGAATTAAAAAAAATTATCAAAGATTCTACGACTTTCCATTTTTCTATTTAAAAAGTCAATTTTGTTGCAATACCGTACGCTCGCTCTTTGACAAAAGGCTAGAGCAAGATTTTTGAAGGATTAGATATTAAATTACATACTAACGGACCTTTGTTATATAGCATCCTCGGAAATCCTAAAGATAAAGTTGATTTTTTTTAAATCCGGTATTTATGAGATCGTGTGTAAAAACTGTGATAAATATGTTGGACAAACAAGAAAATCTATTTTAACCAGATTTAAATAGCATATTGTCCATTTTCGGTCGAATAGAATTTGACTACATATTGTGTTGGTTGCTTAAAATATTTCTAATTATGGTCATGCTGTTGATAAAAGTAATCTCAAAATTATTAGATCGGTCATTAATTTCAAATCCCTTGACGTTCTTGAAAATTTAAAAATGTATAAAAATAAAGATAAAATTATGAATAATGACAAGGGCCCTACTCCAGTCAGCACTCTTTTTTCTTTAATTAAAAGAGAAGAGGATTAGATCTATGATGTCAGAAAGTCATTTAAAATTATTAATCTCATCATGTGACGTAGTCAAAAGTTTAATTGTAATTTTGTATACCTATTTTAATTTGTTTTTCTTTAGTCAGTAATTAATCTCGAAAATAATAGCTTCGCTATTGAAACTAGTTGTCTCTTTTACATTTTAATTTGGTGATTTGGGTATTTTATGGACTTCTTATAATATAGATTTACCATAGTTCATGGCTGACATCTAGTGTTAATTGTCTAGAAAGGTGCGATCCTAATCTTCTGCTACTATCAGTGTTTCCTAAGGCCTGTAGAAGGATCATTTTTTGTACCGTATTCCTTTAATTTTGTTATTATTTTAAATTTAAAATTGCAGTTAAGAACAGTATTATCATTCCATTAACGCAGTTAACCTCTCGCCTTATAGGTACTTGTACGTGCCACACACCACCTGGGCCTTATATTGACACGACCTTTTCTCAGAGGGATTTTAACAATTGATCACATACATACTTATTTGACCACACAAGGGTACGGATGGCCTCCCCGAATGAGTGATCAGCTCAAAGTCAGTGCCTTTCCGAGACAACACAATACTGTATTAAAACGAAACACACACATTCATAGTAAACATGTTGAATTTTACAATGATGATTTTGATGGCCAGATGATGTTCGGGGACCGTTTGGGCCTTAACGATTCCTGAAATTTGCCTTAATGTGAAGAAGAAACCCGAAAAATATCATCCATTAAACTTGTACCAACTGGGATCGAACCCTGGCCCGCTTCTTACGAGGCTGCGATGCCGCCCTGAGATCACAGTGATGGACTGATGTTATATATTACACTTTTTAAAATCCTACAAGATTGCCTATAGAACCTATTTTGTAGCTTTAAAATTTATATTTCAGAACTATAAAATTTTAACATTTTTGAGTAATTGAAATCTATATATTAGAGCTATATATTAGAGCTTAAAAATCCAAAATAAAATAACTGTACGTCGACCTTTTCCGCTATAATAATGTAAAGGTACCTGTACATTTTGGTACTCTATTCCCCAGAGTTCAAGGGAGGGACGCTTTATTTATTCAAGTGAATATTAAAACATAACAATAACAGCCTCTGGAACCTTGGCTTAATGAAAACAATTATGACAGGGGCAATATTTTTCTATAATGCTAAGTAGAATTACAGGGTATCTCTAAAGTCGCTATCCATTTGAATGAAGGATGGAAATGATTAAAAAGTCTATGCTATTATACATTTTTACACATATTCTATTGCCTTTCGGCATGACCGCCATCTAGGTGAAAACACATATTCCACCTTTCAAATGTATACCTTAGCATTTAAACCGTATAAAAACTTGCTGTTTCTATGATACGATTCCGTAAATCAAGCAGAGTGATAAGGACAGTTTTCATAGACTGAAATGTAGAATTTTCCACACTGTATTGCGAGGAGCGTTCAACTCCCTACTGAGGCGTCAGTTGACGAATTCGGACTATCACTGGCAATTTTAACCTGCTTCACTGTTTTTGCTGTCTATTTAACTCGTGCCCCAAATGAGAGTCAATGACGAATCACGTTGCAATTATTTTTTTATTTACAACCAATCACAGTCGTGTTTCGCCTAGAATTTACCAACTAAAGTTTATCATAATAAAGAAATCACCTCCTTTTTAACATTATGAATAGGTCATAGCATTATTTTGCAGTGACTGACCCACCAAGAAATACGGCTACCGGATTGTATATATAGTGCATGATTGTCAACACATACCGCAAGCGGGAGTTAATATAAAAACATTTGTAGCAATTGATTATACCACCAAAAAAAGAAACCACTGTTTGCACTTTCTTAAATGTATTTTTTCCCAGAAAAATATAATTGTCATATTTACTTCATAGGACATCATAAAACTGTAAGTTGATGTGTTTCTTTTTTTTTCTCTCCACTAGAGTGCATTCTTATAATATTGCGATCCTTTGGCAATAAATAATATGATCTGGTTGCAGTGACAAACAAAATAAGCAAGTGAAGCGTACCAATCGTGTCTCATTTGTTTTCAAACATGGCTGTTTACATTAAATATATAAATGTTTTAAAATAACTATATTTAAATAATGATTTGTGAGTAAAAAGCTTAATTTTATTCGTTAAATTGTCCTAACAAATGCCTCTCTTGATTTCCAAATTCTCAATGTAAATTTACTCCTCACTTCGTGAGTCGTGAATTTATCGATAATTTCGAAATCACTCGTGGCATTACTTTTGATAACCTTGTTCATCAAATACGTGCCTCATCATACACACAGCCGGTACGTTTAAATTTGTTTACAAGCAGACAAATGTATGCCTTTGTTGGTGATATTTACGTAATTTATGGGTTAATTCAGCTCTGGCGTCTTCACATGACAATCCGCGTATCCATGGTAAAGAGTGGCAACTCGTTCTTCCGTGCTAAACATGTTGCAATACGCTAAGAGTGTATGCAAAAAAAATGTTTTTTCATAAAAATTGATAGTGACTTATAGACACTGTATAACACTGCCGCTATTCGTAAATTAAAAACACTTAATGCGCGAAAAGTGCTGAACTATGTTGAAAAAATTTAATAAGTTCAGTTTATGGAAAGTTTCTGACTCTCCTTCATTCTCTTTACTATACATAACTCCATTGTTCTCTTCTTGTGGCAAACGCTCTCGGTTTATTAACAAAAACTAAACAAAAATTCTCTGTAGATATTCTTACCATAGATATTTCAGTTTGTATTATATATAAAATTACTGTATGTTTAAATATTATATATTTTTCAATTTTATAGTTGCCCCTAAAAGAGATCTAACCCACAAACTAAATGTTGTTGGGAAAACGAAAAAAAAAAAGTTTAATGTTCATTTTGAGGCTATTAACTTCATTATATCGTATGCATTTTAATTTCTCATCCTTTTGGAATCATATACAGGGCAATCTAAATGCAAAAAAGCATGCTAATAACTAAATATTAACAATTTAATACAGAATTGACTGAAAGTGTTCTACCACTATAGAGTGGAAAAATGATCTAACACATATTTTACTAAAAATGCTACAATAAGAAATAGAAAATACAAATTTTACACTGATTCAGTTGGGAAAATGTCTAACTTTATCAGTTTTCAGTATTTATTTTCCATTTAATGTTATTTCATTACATTCTTTCTGTCTTTCTTATTTTCACTCAATTTCTGTAAGATTCTGATTATAATTCACGGAACTGTGCTGGAATGAATTGCACATATGCAATAATTTATTGTTTTTCTGCACTGCTATTAATGACTTGACTAACTGCTTCCGTCATTTTGTTACATACAGATCACTATTCACTTAAAAACCAAGTTTTAAAATAAATCAAACAGGCCTGGAAGAGAGTAAACATAATTTTACATCCAACACGCCGTGATTCTCTCTTGAAAACTCGACTTTCAAACTGTTGTGTGTTAGGTCTTTTCTCGGAGCAACTATTCAATTACAATTTATTATTGGAGCGTATTATTCTTATTTTATAAACTTTATTCTCCTAAATAACTTCCAATGGCTGCAACGGAACATTAAAAGTATAGGAACGTGAATTCTGGAACAATGTATTTGGTGTAAATCTGGATTTTGGGTAATTTGAACGCGTTAATTCCGTCGGGTTAAAACCAATAATAATAAACCATTCAGACCACCACTATAGTTTTATGATTCATATTTATAGACACTTTAACATCTAATGTCTTACAGTATGTAGGATCCTTCATTGTAACCAGTAAGACGTATGTTTAGATGAATGAGATTTTTCATGTGTTTTCTGAAACAAATTAAATGGCTTTAATTTTAACATTACCATATATAAAAAACTCCATGGTCTGACAGGCCTAGAATAATAATAATAATAAAGAAGAAGAAAAATAATTTATTTTTTCTGGCAGGTTAAGGCCATAAGGCCCTCTCTTCCACTCAACCAGCACAAATTACAAGTACATATTTGACAATATAGATTGCATATACACTATACTAATTATAAATAATTGAAAATATATTAAATATTGCAATGCAAATTTCATGTACAAACAACATTTTATACGATGATAATAACAATAATAATACTTATGATAATAATAATATTAATAATAACAATAATAATGAAAAGAAAATAATTAAATTTAATTACTTATGTGGCACCATAAGACGAAGTCTCAAAGGAACTAGAAAGGAGACACTTTTAAATTAAAAAAAAAACAATGGCGGTTCCAACACTACTCTATGGATCGAAACACTGGGTCTTAACCAAAAACCAGGAACGAAGAATAGAATCGTCAGATATAAGGATATACAATAATGGACCAAATGCGAAGTGAGGATATACGAAGAGAACTGAATATATTTAAACTATTAGATAGAATTACACAATACGTACTTACTTACTTGCTTGCTTACTTACTCACTCACTGGCACTATCGAACCCGTAGATTCATGGCCGCACGGACATAAGCTCGCCAAACATCCCTATCCTGAGCTAATCCTTTCCAATCATTCCCTGTATAATCTACTTCCTTCAAATCATAGTTAATGTTATTCTCCCACCTCATCTTGGTCTACCAACTGGGCGTTTTCTCTCTGGCTTTCCTACAAGAAGCTTCCATGCAAGTCTCCCATTCCCCATACGTGCAACATGTCCTGCCCATCGTAGTCTACGTGACTTAACTGTTCTTATTATATCTGGCTTCCTATAAAGACCATGTAGTTCATTGTTATGTAGTCTTCTCCATTCGCCTGTTTGTTCATCTCTCTTTGATCCAAAAATTTTCCTAAGTACTTTATTCTCAAATACTTGTAATCTCCTTTACTCCCTTAAAGTAAGAGTCCATGTTTCGCATCCATATAATATAACTGGTAGAATAATAGTTCTATATATTTTCAGTTTAACGTTTTTTGAAAGGAGTTGGGACATCAAGAGTCTCTGCAATGCATAATGCAATACATTTCCAGAATTGAGCCTATGTTTAATTTCTTTGTGCATCTCATTCCTATTTGTGATTATTGTTCCTAGGTATTTGAATTCAGCCACTTCCTCAAAATTTCCCTCATTTATCATTAGCTGTCCGTTTCCATTATATAATGTATTTCTACGTGTGATCATATATTTAGTTGTACTGATATTTACTTCCAGTCCTAATTTCTTAGTGTTACTCAATAGTGTGTGCGTGTTGGCCTTTAGTATATCCTCGTTATCGGCCAATAGTACTACATCATCAGCATAAACTAACAGCTTATTAATACCATTGAGTTGTAAGTCTTCCTCATTCTCTAAAGATTTAATGGAATGCTCTAGTACAAAATTAAGTAGTAGAGGAGATATTGCATCTCCTTGCTTCAACCCATTCTGGATTTCAAAAGTGTCCGAAAACTGTTTGCCTGCACGCACCCTATTCTTTGTGCCATTTAGACACATTCGTATAAGTCTAACTTTTTAGGAATTCCGAACTCCAACAAGATAATATATAACTTCTCTCTCTTAATTGTATCATATGCTTTTTTGAAGTCTACGTATAGTTGATGTACAGTACCATTATATTCCCATTTCTTTTCTAAAATCTGTCTTATACTAAAAATCTGAATTACACAATACAGAGATGAATGGATGGACCACGTCAATAGAATGGATAACAATATAATTCCGGAACAGATTCTCCATTACAAAGGACGAAGAAATGTTGGAAGACCCAGTAAAAAATGCATAGACCAATTGTAACATGAGATCGGAACAGACCAGCAGGTCTAATCCTTGATGGTGAATAATAATAATAATAATAATAATAATAATAATAATAATAATTATTATTATTATTATTATTATTATATTATTATTATTATAAAGGCTCTTGGGCTACCATCCGGCTGCTGGTGTCACATCTACATGTGTTATCACATATACAGACGGTCTACTGCCAGTATAGGGGTGACATGTGGTCAGCATGTCGGGGCGCCAGCCGTTATAGCTGGTTTTCTCAACCTGGAGCTACTACTTATTGTAATGCCTCACGATGCTAGGTGGGCATTAGTCGCATACTGGCCGAAATTCCATGAGAAAATTTCATCCCAAATGGAGATCCGAACAGCGCAAGTCCAATAGCTCTACGCCAAGGCATCTTGCCTTAACCATTCGACTACGGCACGGGACTTTACCAAGATACAGACATTACATGAAATGAGTTTTGGTACTTCCAAACCAGCTTTTGCGATGAAGATTGAGAAATACCAGGAAAAAAAGTTATTTGGTCAGTGCCGAGGTTTGAACCCAGAAACTTACGAATACGAGACGTAATCGCTACCTTCTGATTCAATTTTCTTACGTTCATAAATGTGCTATTTGCTTAAATATGACTAATGTTTTTATAGAACAAAAAATTGTTAATTATTTTACAATATTTTAATGGAATCACATTATACAAGAGCTGGTAGGTGGCGAGGATAAAGCTGTTGCGCTTATTTCAGCAATTCCTGTAAGCCTTTCAGCTGTAATTTGTTAAAACAATATTATACTGAAACAAGTAGGTGGCCAGGATAATCTGTTATTTGAGGCTGTTAAAAGGAAATGGGTGATATATTTTTTTAGCAAAAAACTATTTTGGTGCGCAATTAATTTTTGAAGCATAAGAATTACGGAAGAGGCTTTGGAGTGCTTTGTGTGGTGTGTTGCATTGTATGGTGTGACTTGGAGATTACGACGGAATGAAGAAAAGCGACTGGAAGCTTTTGAGATGTGGATATGGAGAAGGATGGAACGTATGTAATGGACACACAAAATAAAAAAATAAAGATGTGCTAGACAGAGTGGATGAAAGAAGAACAATGCTGGAACTCATAAAGAAGAGGAAAATGAATTGGATTGGCCACTGGTTAAGAAGAAACTGCCTGCTGACTGATACCCTAGAAGGAATGGTCAACGGAAAGAAAGTTAGAGGCAGAAATAGACTTCAGTTAATATACAATATTAAAATAAATAGTTTGTATGCGGATACAAAAAAGGAAAGCTGAGTTAAGGAAATAGTGGAGAATGCTGAGTTTGTAGTGAAAGACCTGCTCTTGGGCAGAACACTATGTATGTAGCCTATGTAATTTCACTTCTAAAGCATAATCTTATTTAGTGCTAAGAAACATAATTGCATGCGTTAAGATTAGATAAAGAATGAATGTTATGATTTTCAATTACTTATGATTTTGGCGGCTGCATACCATTGCATTATGTAAGTTGGGAATTTCCTCTCCAAAAAGTTTTTGATATAATTCAGACAATGTAGGCCATTTGAATTTTTTCTATTTCCTTTTCCTTCTAATTTACAATAGGAGGTAGAAACTCCAGTTAGACGCTCGCCTCTCAACGCTTGGGTCCCGAGATTGAATCTCAGTCTCTGCAAGTGGGTTTTGTGGTGGACGAAACGGAGCTTGGGCGGGGTTTTCTCCCGTTTTTCCCTGCCACAATTTCATTCTACGAATTCTCCATATTTATCTCGTCCATTTCGTTTCATTTCGTTCATCTGCCCCGTGATGGTGCGTCACGCGTGGTCGGTCGGCACACTTGTCATCACAGACTTCTATATAGGGGCTTCATTTCATCTCATCCCTTGACCTGACTCTGCGTTGGACACGAGTTGAGGATATTTATTTATTTACTTACAATTTTCTTACACAAATTAAATTTTGATCTGTTTATCTCAATTTTACTTTTTTTTTACTATTTTACCTTCTTGTTTCACCTTCTTGTTTTACATGATTTGTTAACATTCTTTATTCTCATATAGACACAAGGACTGACACACACACCCAGACCCAAGGTGGAGATTTAAAATCCCCTACCTCGCCATGAATCGAATCCGGGTCGCCGGAGTGGAAGGTAGGGACTCTACCGACTATGCCACGGCGACGGACAATTATTACAAAACTTCCACTTAATCCCTTTTCTCCTGACCGTCTCATTAGTGACAATGTTTGTTTATCTTTTCAGCTACTATTCTACTATACTTAGGTAGACGATACTTACTTTACGTAAGGTTTCCTTCACATTAGCGTCACAGCTCAAAATGACATATAAAGGTAGATTTCAGGAGCATTTCGTAGCGGTGAAAGTTAATTCCATCATATCCACTGGGATTGCAGCTGTCTGGATTCCCAGCCCGGATAGATGTTTACGTAAAGCTTTAGTCAGCATTCCGTCCCCTAGAGGTTCGTTCGTAAAAACATGTCAAAATATTACACGAAAGAGAAGATACAAGTTTTGAAATTGGATTAAGCTTTAAAACTGATTTAATTTGTGACAATTAATGATAAAAGTGTTTACTTCATGTTATATTTTCTCAGTTTTTGAATTCATCAGTACTATATATGACTTTTAACACATATGAGGTGTAGAAATACATTTATAAAATAATACTAGGATCGAATAATTGGAACAGTTTATATATATATATATATATATATATATATATGTCCACCGCTGTGGT
Organism: Diploptera punctata; assembly: GCA_030220185.1. NCBI lineage: Eukaryota > Metazoa > Arthropoda > Insecta > Blattodea > Blaberidae > Diploptera > Diploptera punctata. The sequence goes on from JASPKZ010001600.1 coordinate 1,576,716, forward strand.
CTCAAGGTAACGTGCTGTCTTGTCACGCAGCGGGCCCGGGTTCGATCCCCGGTCGGAGCAGTTTTTCTGGGTGAGGTTTTTATCGGGTTTTTTCCTCACCTGTAAGACAAATATCAGGAAAACTTTAAGGCCCAAATGGTCTCCGAAATCATCATCATCATCCTTATCGTTATCATCATCATCATCATCCTTCACCGGTGTGGACAGCAACGGGAAGCTATCACACCTACAATTCCCTAGTAAAGCTGCAAGCATAGCAAGAAAATGCTATGATTGCAGTGAAGGACCTGCCATCGGGCAGAATTACTATGGATAGATGGATTTTGTTTCAGGCATTAATTTTAAAATAAACGAAGTGAATAACATACAGTTAATCCCGTAGAAAAATAAAAAAGAAAAAAACCAAAAATATTTAAATATCTTAATGAAACTGTTTCCAAAATTAAGTCTTTAGAATAAAACCCTGCCAAAAAAGCTCGGTTCAGGTTATAAAATTATGGCTGTTCCTGTTCTTTAATATGAATCTGAATCATCGGTATTTACAAAATATATATCTCACACATTCAAGCCACTCAAATTAAATTTTTAAGATCTGTAAAAGGTTGTACACGAATGCATAGATTACACAATGAATCAATAAGAAGTGAACTGGATATATTTTCAATAGTTGATAAACTAGAAAAGCACAAATACTAATGGAAAGAACATTTAGACAGAATGGACAATAGAAGATTACCCAAAAAGTTCAGCACCTATAAACCACATGGAAAAAGATCTTTGGGACGGCCAAGGAAACGATGGACTTGAGACCGGAACAGGTCATATTGACCTAATCCCGGAAACGAAGAAGAAGAAGGCATTCATTTTTTTTCATGACATATTTGAATTTGTAAACATAATGAAGGAAAATTATTATTTGCACTGGGATGCCAGGATAACGTGGTTGGTAACGCACTAACTTATAGAGTTAGAGGTCCCGGGTTCAATCCCTGTTTCAGGCATTTTATTTTCATATATACGTATATGAAGTATCTATATTAAATTCGTTTAAGTCTGTTACCATTATATGGTTCTATCTATATTAAAATACCTGGTAGATGAATTAACTGCAAACAATTAACTCGCCAGCTTTCATAAATAGAAACCAGAAGATGGGCTGCGGCATTCAGGTTGAAGTCAGCCATAATGCCACAGGATGCAGCTAGTGTAAGCGACATCATGCCGAAAAAGCTTTTCATGTTCATTTTTTCAAATCTGGAAACCATATAAATTTTAACTATGTAGAACAAATAAAGTGTGTGCCTTCAAACTCTTCACTATTTCGTAAATTAACAGAAATAACATGCAATTTACGCCAAATGAATAGTATAGTTTCTCTTCCATTATATTTCTAATAAAGACACTAAATTTGAAACGTTATTGAAACTTTTATTATACCGTACTATATATTACAGCTTTAACCCTTAAATTGGCAGTATATCGTATAAGATACATTTATTTAATGTCTTTAATATTGTTTTTTAAGACAATAGAAAAACAAATTACTCCCCCCTTTGAGGGATCTCACGATTTAACACATCGGTGAATCTCTCAACACAACTGGGTAAGGGGACAAGTTTCACAATGGCTCGTCGAAATAATCCAGTTTTAGTCCTAATGGTGACCACTCGTACCACACCGTCGATCCCAGGGTGAAGCTGTTGGATCACACCAGTTTTCCATACCAGAGGTGGTAAGTTGTCGTCCCGAAGGATCACAAGATCACCGACAGCTGGACACCATCTCCCGGCAGACATCCATTTCCTCCTTTGCTGAAGCGACTGCAGGTATTGTCTGGGCCACTGTTGCCAGAAAGACCTGTAGAGAGCCTGAACTACCTTCCACCTTGCATCGTAGGAAAGGGGACAGTTGGCTATATCAGGAGAGATAGTACTAGTTAATAGTCTACCTACCAGGAAGTGACTTGGAGTTAGGTACATTTCTTCTGGGATTCACTGGGAGTGCAGATAGGTCTAGAATTTAGTACAGACTCGATCTGACACAACAAAGTACACAATTCTTCAAAACTAAGAATAGTTTTACCTATAGTCTTTTTCATAAGGGATTTAACCGATTTTATTCCTGCCTCCCAAAGTCCACCAAAATGGGGACTAGAAAGAGGAATAAATCTCCATTCAATGTTCATATTTGCTATGTTCTCGGTAATAGCATTCGCATGTTTCTTTACAAAATTTAATAACTCGTTATTGGCCCCAACAAAATTTGAACCATTATCACTCAATATGAGACAAGGGCGTCCTCTGCGGGCAACAAATCTATAGAGGGCAGCAATAAAGTCCTTAGTAGTAAGGCTCCTGACAACTTCTAAATGGATAACCTTAGTTACTAAACATACAAAAAGTGCTATGTAAGCCTTGAATTTCACCCTAGATCTTGGGTTGTCTCCCTTTATTACAATTGGACCTCCTTAGTCCAAACCTACCTTAACAAAGGGAAGACTTTGCTCTACTCTATACTCAGGAAGTTGTCCCATCATCTGACTAGTTCGAGGTGGTTTAACTCTGAAGCATTTGTAGCAGGACCAATACCCCACGAATAGTATTTCTACCACGAGGTATCCAATAACGGGTGCGCAGTGAACACAGAACTGCTTGAGCACCGGAGTGAAGTAACATCTCATGTCATGCTTCACTAACAGTTTAGTCACAACATTTTTAGCCGGTAATATGCTTGGATGCTTCTCATCAAATGTCAACTGAGAATTCTCAAGACGGCCACCAACTCTGAGAAGTCCATTTTTATCCAGGAATGGGTTAAGTGATCTCAAGTCACTTGAAGAATCTACTTGTTTCTTGGAAGTTAACTCGTGGATTTCCCTCTTGCATTCAACGGCTTGAATGCGATTCACCACCATTAGTTCCGTTTGTTTCAACTCGATTGAAGACAAGGAACCGGAATATATTTGTCTCTATTACGAGTATTATGGATGAATCTCAGTACATATCCATATACGCGTTTCAGTTTGAGAAATGAAGAATACTTCTCAAATTCAGGCGCTTGTACCTTAGACATCAGTACCCGAATTTGTGTCTTCAATTCTGAGTCCACTCTAGTTGGCGATTCATTGTTGGTCGTTGTACTAGACTCTTTAATTACGCAATGATGCGGTAAGTAGAAAGTACTCTTGTTCCTTCTAAGGGTGGTGCAAGCTCCATGTGTCCTAGATCGCTGTACTCTCTCATAAATCCGACATAGTGTTCTTTTAATTGAGAATGTTATCAAGCTTACTCTCAATGTGCTTAAATGTCTTAATAGCAGTATGCTTAGATTCAGCGACCGAAGGAACATCAAGACGTATAGGTAACTTCACAATAAAACGACCAGATTCATCTCTTTGGACGTTTTCAACGAAATGTTGTTCACACGCTTTCTCTTCTGGACTAAGAACAGGGTTTTGCAGTTCGTCTAGCTGCCAGAACCTTTCCAGTTTTTTATCCAGAGAATCAAGTTTCACAAAATTTACCGAACGAGGATCTACTCTTTTCTTAATACAAAGTTCTGGAAAGGCACCTGAAAATATGTAACCAAACTCTGTTTTGATCAACATGGGGTATCCCTTCCTTCTCAAAGTCTCAGAACCAACAATATCATGGTACACGTCTGCGCCGAGAAGAAGTTCATTCGTGGCAGGTTTATTAAAGTTTGGATCACTCAACACAATGTTAGACGGAATATTCCAGTTTGAATGATCAATCTCGGGGCAGGACATTGAGATGTGATATTATCTACGACAGCACAATTCAAGTTCAACCTATAGTTAGACACTCTGGACAAGAATTGCACCTTACAAGTAAGACTGACTGGAGAGACATCTGAGTCTCCAATACCTACAATAGGAAGTTTGCACGATTGTGTTGCAAGACCTAACTTGCTCAACAGATTTGTAGTCATAAAAGATAACTGGCTGGCAGAGTCCAGTAACGCTCTAACCTTAACTAAACGCCCTAATTTATCTTTCACATTAACACAGGCAGTGCTAAGAAGTACGTTTGAGCCTAGCCCGGAGGTTATCTTCATAGCAGTGGGAGACACAATAGCTGGATGCTCAACATTAGGCTTTCTTTCAAAATGTATTAGAGTGTTGTGTTTGCGTTGACATTTGGAACAAGGTTTCTCTTTACAAAATCTCGTTGTATGCCCTTTTGAAAAGCAATTATAACATAATCTAATCTGACCAACTAAATGTACTCTTTCATCTACTGTTAATTGGTTGAATTCCTCACAATCTGGTAAATTATGTTTATTTGATTTGCAATTATGGCAATATCTTGATTTGTTGTCATTAGCAATATGGAAAGATTTGACTTTAGGCTTTACATCTGGTTTCTCATTTACTACAATGTTTTTACATTCACTGAGCTCCAAGGTTTGAGCTTTTCTCTCCAAAAATTCCATAAAATCGACTAAGCTAGGGATATCCGTAGCACCATGTTTAGCTTCCCACTCTGACCTATGAATACCTTTCATTTTACTCGATATAATTTCCTGCAACATTAGATCTGATGACAGAACATCACTCTGAAAGTTCTCTATGGCATTAATATTGCACTTTACTTGGTTTAAGTAACTTAAGTTTACTGTTGTCGTACCTTTGCTGAATTAACTTCCAGGCCGTACCAAAATTGCCTTCAGTTATCGCTAAATTACTGAGTAATTGCCTAGGTTCGCCTTCAAGTGACGATAATAAATAATGAAGCCTTTGAACATTATCTAAGTTGGTATTGTTAATTACAAGGGACTCAAAAGTATTCTTAAACGAGAGATATTCAGTCAATTCTCCTTGGAAATGGGGAATCTGAATAGCCGGTAACTTAAAACTACAACTCGATCTACTAGATGCACGTGAATCATCAAAACCATGACTATCTGTGGGTTTTTGAAGACTTTCTATTAAATCCTGAACCTTGCCACACAACTCATAATATTCATTTTCAAAATCCTCATGATCCCTTGCATGATCCTGACCTGGCTTTGAATCTACTTCAAGCTCTAAGAAATTCTTAACTGCCTCAAACTGTTCCAAATATCTCCTAGTTTATTTTGTCTAGCTACTAAGGTGTTTAGGGAAATGGTTTCACTATTGATATAATTTTCCAAATTAGTAAGGCTTCTTTTAAGAATGCCTCGCTTTTGGATAGCCTTTGCCTCACTTTCAAATGACATTTTGATAAATAACCAATTACCGAACAATATAACACAGCAAATATTTTATAAATTAATTAAAATATATATAAATCACACAAATAATATGGCAATTTGAAATATCATGTCAGCTCGACTCAATACTGAATGAGGTGGGATATCAACTCTAAGATAGGAGATACAAGCATGCAATAGTACTTATGTTTCAGGCCTCTACTAGGATTTCCAATCGACCAGACATCTGTGGTACTCTAGAATGTGCCACCACGCTACTAGAAGGTCACAGCACCGTTGATATTAAAGGATAGCTCACTCGAAGACAATTCACTATCAAAATGATATTTCCTTGCACTGGAACTAGACTTCTCGAAGCTCAAAGTTCTGCACGGGGGTCGCGTTCCACTAGTTGATCACGGAAACACCACGTGGTAACGCTTTCACTGTTCTTTGTTTAATATAGTTCTTCACGTACGTAATACCTTTTGTGTCACAATATTACGACTTTTCACAAGGCGACTGTTATATGATCACGGGAACACCACGTGGTAACGCTTTCACAGTTCTTTGTTTAATATAGTTCTTCACGTAAGTAATACTTTTTGTGTCACAATATTACGACTTTTCACAAGGCGACTGTTATATCCGGCCCGGAGGACCAAAATATGTAGCAGGGATAATATATACTTACTACACATACAGGTTAATTGTTCACGGAACTTTATTTCTAAACCTGTAAGTAGCTATAAAGTTCTTCTCTCTGAAGTGGACTGTATATTTAGGAATTACTGTGACACAAAGAATTAAACATATGAAAATAAGACTATATTTAAATAAGTAACAATATACATTGAGGCTACCACGTGCTCCCGTCGTGTTCAGTTCTCTCACAACTCACTCACATGCAGAGCGTACCACAAGACACGACTGCTCTGTACGAGCCACACACACAAGACCGCTCTCTAGGAGCCACACACACACAAGACCGCTGCACACACCACGCCGTTCAATCCATGAGACGACTCAGGTTAGCCAACACCGACACATCCCGCCAACCACTCAAGGCAGCCAACCTGAGGCGTCAACATAGTGTAAGCGACATCATGACGAAAAAGCTTTTCATGTTCATTTTTTCAAATCTGGAAACCATATAAATTTTAACTATGTAGAACAAATAAAGTGTGTGCCTTCAAACTCTTCACTATTTCGTAAATTAACAGAAATAACATGCAATTTACGCCAAATGAATAGTATAGTTACTCTACCATTATATTTCTAATAAAGACACTAAATTTGAAACGTTATTGAAACTTTTATTATACCGTACTATATATTACAGCTTTAACCCTTAAATTGGCAGTATATCGTATAAGATACATTTATTTAATGTTTTTAATATTGTTTTTTAAGACAATAGAAAAACAAACAAGTAGAAATTGCTTAAATTTTTGTCAGATTACATAATAATGTACAACATTTGAAAAAAAAATAATGGTGCAACTCTTGATGATGGAAAGTTAAAGAGTTTTGAAGAGCGATTCACACCAGTACGTTGTTACATATTCTGACTCGTTTGAATATAAAGCAGACGGCCTAAGTCTCTTTTCATGCAGCATTCGTATCGTTCGCTTCAGTGGGGCAGTCGGTAAGATGCTCTTTTTCCGACGACGCGGTTCCACGTTGGATTCTGGTCAGGTATATATATATTTTTTATTTATTATTTTTAGTAACGTTATTAATTTTCATAATGCCGACATATTATCAGGCTTCGTTATATAAATAAATTTGTATATATTCCCGGTCGGGACAGCCTCCTGGGTGAGATTTTTTCGGGGTTTTTCCTCACCTGTAAGATAAATGTCTAGGAAGCTTAGGGCCCAATGGTCCCCCATAATCATCCGGCCATCATCATCATTCTTCACTTGTGTGGAAACAAACGGGAAGCTACCACACCTACAGTTCCCTAGTAAAGCTGCAAAGCACAGCATGAAAATGCTATGATTGCAGTGAAAGACCTGCCTTCGGGAAGAATTACAATGGAATGGAATATGTACTCGTATATAGAAAATGAATAACGATTGTAACGTCTCATTACTTTGTTTACAAAACACGTGGCATAATAAAATTATTTACTTCCAAAACTAATATAAAATGCGTCTGATTAAGTTAATATCTAATTTCATTATACAAGTAAGTCCTGAAGTACTGCATCTCTTCATACAGACAACTTCTAGGAGAGGTGGTTGTGGTCTAATGGAGGGAGCTTCTGTTTCCCGTGCATGAGGTCGCGTGTTCGATCCGGCTGTCATGATTTTTTTTGTCTGGGCCTTATTTCAATTAATTTTCTTTCTTTTGTTTCATTTATTTTGCTTTGTTTTATTTTCAGTACTTGCCACACTACTTATTTACACGAAATTATTTTCTATATCACGACGCACAACGAAATAGAACGGATTTATTTTTCTAAAATAGTGAACCAAATAGCTGATATCTGATCATGCGCAGTGGCTTCATTCTGAGACTTGAAAGTTATCTGTGCGCCATCAGTTATTTCAAAGGCTGTACAATAAGTTATTTAGACGACTAGTTACAAAAGCAGGGATTCTGTAACGAGATGCTCAAGTTAGAACACGACGGAAGGAGAGTGTTTTAAGAGCAGCGAGTTACTAAACCTATTTTTATCTTCGGTCAGAATATTTTAGTATCTTGTATATTTAGCACATTTGATGAAATGTATTTATTTGTTTATTGCGGAAACTACTTGTTTACACTCTACGTTCCCCAACCTGTGGTTCGCGAACCCCCGGGGAGTTCGCAAAAAATTTCAAGGGTTTCGCCAAAACTATTCCGTAATGGCGGGTTTCGAGGTAAGATCTATTATTGTTTCCTTAATTTCTGTAGCATTGTAATTATAATAGTAGTAGTAGTAGTAGTAATAATAATAATAATAATAATATTATTATTATATTTATTATTATTATTTTAAAATTAAATTAACCCTATAATGACCTTTGTTGCATATGTGTAACATCGGGAATTTATCATAAGTAATGCCACGAGTGATTTCCAAATTATCGATAAATTCACGACTCACGAAGTGAGGAGTGAATTTATCTAGAGAATTTGGAAATCAAGAGTGGCATTTGTTAGGACTATTTAACGAATAAAATTAAGCTGTTTACTCACAAATCATTATTTAACTATAGTTATTTTAAAATATTTATATATTTAATGTGAACGGCGATGTTTGAAAACAAATGAGAAACGATAGGTACGCTTCATCTGCTTATTTTGTTTATCACTGCAACCAGATCATACTATTTATTGCCAAAGGAACGCAATATTGTAAGAATGCTCTCTAGTGGAGAAAAAATGAAAGACATCAAACTGTATATTAATTCATTTCTGATGTCGTATGATGTAAATATGACAATTATATTTTTCTGGATTATTACCTGGGAAAAAATACATTTAAGAAAGTGCAAACAGTGGTTTCTTTTTTTGGTGGTATAATCAATTGTTACAAATGTTTTTATATTAACTCTTCATGCACTATATATACAATCTGGTAGCCGTATTTCTCACAGGTTCAGTCACTGCAAAATAATGGCCAGACCTGTTCAGAATATTAAAAAGGAGGAGCTTTGTTTAATATGGTAATTATAACACTGATAAATATTTCGTGAAACACGACTCTGATTGGTTGTAAAACAGAAATCATTGAAACGTGATTGGCCATTGAGTCCCATTTGTGGCATGAGTTAAATAGTCACATTATTTCCACATTAAATTAATATTTACCGCGAATGCCTGATTTACTGTTATGTAACAACGTTAGGAATGCATTTGATTTCACTACAACTAGGTCTACACGGTGTGTAATTTAAGCCGTAACTAGAGTAACTTTAGGTTTTCACCGTTAAGGGTTAATTTAAGGTTATTGAACCTTTTGCTTGGAATTAAATTTTATGCATGTCTACTGTATGTAGCCTATATTTAAAAGTCAGTGGTTCACACAACTCTGATCGTTGTGGAAGGGGTTCGCGAGTCGAAAAAGGTTGGGAAACGCCGGTTTAGGGAAATAGTAATCTGGGCTTTGAAAAAAAAAAGATAAATCAACAAACGTTGTTCTTATATTATCAATCATCATTAACTGTATTTTATGTTTTGATAGTTTTTTCTTTTTGTATTGTTAGAATATAAAGTATAGATTTTGTTACGTATTAACTACGAACTAAAACGTCACTGATTGTTATAATTGTAAAAAATAGTTATATAGGCAATAGTTACTAAATCTAATTGTGTAACGTTTTGTCTACAGTATTTGATCTATGTTATGAGTATTTTAGTTGTATATTTAGTATATTAAAACAAAGCGATAAATCAACAAATGTTGTTATATTTTGCAATATAACTATCAATCATCATTAAAGTATATTTTACGTTGTGTTAAACCTGCATTTTTGGTTTTGTTAGATTATAAATTACACGTTTTGTTGCCTAGTAACTATGGACTAAAGCTTCACTGATTGTTGTAGCAGAAGGTTTACCTGATTTTGTTTTCATTGCGGTCCGAAACATTTAAATAATTAGTACGATAAATTATTGTTTTGCCAATTTAAGAGTTAAATACATAGATTAAAATATATTTTCGCGTACATTCCATATCGGGCGCTAGTGTAGAACTAACCTGCTGATATCTAATATATTGCGTAATATGAAATTCAGAACCCTATGTAGTAAAATAATGAATTACTAAATATAATTTAAATAGTAACCTTTCAGGTTCTTTAAGGAAGAAAAAAAAATTCTCATATAAAGTCTTGAGCCTTTACAAGATATGTATCGAAAATTCAACTTACAAAATGGCTAATTTCCCATATTCCCGAGTGCTCAGTGAGCATACCGTACGCCTAATATTTGTTTCATTAGTTACAAATATGTCGGTAATGCAGATGACTATACACCTTACATAAGTCTTATTACTCGATCGCAACAACATGTACCGGATACAATTGTGAATCCAAACCATCCAGGGACCCACTCAAGCAGACACACACAACATTTCATCAAAATAGGTCTAGTCGTTCAGGCAGTTTTTAATATCGGATATCAAGTAAAATTCCACTTCTAATTATCGCTCACTTTTGTTCAATATCTACCTCGGTTTATTTTAATAGGTTATACTGAATTTCGTTGCGAAACATAAAACATTTGAGACAGCTAGAGCGATTTTTAAATTTTCACTTAATGTGAAATCCTACACCTATTGGTTTTAGAGGATCCAATTGTGAATATAAGCCACCAGGGACCCACTCAAAGACACACATAAATATCATCAAGATCGGTCCAGCCGTATAGGCACTTTTTTTAAATTTGGGATTTCAAGTATACCCATCTTCTAACGGTCAGATTTCGCTAATTTTGGACAGTATATACTTCGGTTTATTTTATTACAATATTGTGAGTTTTGTTGTGAAACATCGAAAATTGCGATCGATAGAGTGATTTTTAAATGTTTGTTTCAGGTGAACTCCTCTCCTACAACTAATTATTTTAGAACATAATAGATAACGATTAAACAGTCGCCGCATCTGAAACCATGTAGGGCCTACATACACATTTTCAAGAAGATAAGTTGAACGGTTTGGAAGATTATAAAGAACAGACATACATACATTCGTTTATATATATATATATATATATATATATATATATATATATATATATAGGACTTGGTTCAGGTTAGGGGCATAGACATTTTTAAAAATTAGCGACGTTCACGATATGAGAATATGTCCAACGTGCGGGAGCTTTGAAGACGAGATACATATATTAGGAAAATGTAACGATTTAGAATATTGGAGGCGTCAGTTATTACCGGAAAGATTGCATGCTACGTGTTATTGGTAAGCCCAGAAAATTGGATAAACTTGGGTAGATTTCTGGACAAAACGCGGAAAATAAGAACAACGCACATTCATCAATAAATAAATATTTTAAATTGCAATACCATTACTTCTTAATAATTCTAATTAATTAAGTTAATGTATAATGTAATTGTATTGTTATCTAATTGTAATATTATTGTGTTTTCTTTTTTGCTTTAAGTAAATTATCAAACATCAAATTATTGACAAGGACTGTCAACAGCACGTACGGCTTACTGCCCGTGCGACCCACATTTGTAAATAACGTTGTATGTATCTTAATTTTAGTCAAATAAAGTCCTTATATATATATATATATATATTATTCAGATTTTTATCTAATACATATTTTGATTGTATACAAAGTTAAAATACGTGTACGTGGGGGTGATGACATATTTTTACGAGAATAAATTATTCCGTTCTACCTTTACGATTAAATATTCAAAAATCCCTGCTTTAAATGGGCTTGTGTCATCTGCAACTATACGACAAATGTTATATGTACACACATATACCAACCTCTTACCTGCGCAAGAATATGCTTATTTCGATAATGGATTTATTTGCGTATAGTATAAACCTTAATACAATTTAGCGTCTTTTGGAAAGCTAGAAAAAATTTATATTTCGCGAGCTTTCTCCTACGTCATCTAAGCTGGGGGAGCTCTCAAATGAACTCGGTGGATACTGGGAGAGTCCAACGAATCTCGTAATAGGAGGGCTATGGTGAGTAGCATCCAGATGTACGTGTAATTCTGAAGTCAATCGGAGCACGTGGAAGACATATGTCAAACTAATGAATAGTTCCAATAATCACGGCAATATTAAAGTCAGTAATCAATGAGGTCTTGTATTTCCAATTTGTTTTCTACATCCATCAATAATTTGTTCGTATTTCTAATCCTCTGGTAGAAGATTTCTTTGATTGCCTATTCTGTTTTTTTAAATATTTCAATCCATAAAAGTTATGTCAGAAATTATATCTATATATTAATACGTGAAAAAACTTTGTACCCCCTTTTAAGCACATTTCACGCACGGAGGAGTGTGATCTTTGGCATAATTAAAGTTATTATAGAGAAGGAGTGCAGAAAAATAACATCTATGTATAATATGTGTTACAGATCAATTAGATTAAACAAAATAAAATTAATTTGTCTCTAAGGATATTATGTGTAAATTACTCATTAATTTGTGTACTCATTCGTTTATGTTCATATTGAAAGTGCATTGTTACAAAAATAATTTTTGCAGCAGCAATGTGAATTGACTTACTCTCGCGAATTTATTGTTAGCGGTTTAAAAAAAGAGAGTGAATTTTATTTTTTTAAATTTAGATTAAATAAGCCCTATCTAATCGAAGTTACAGTAATTTCATTACATATATATATATATATATATATATATATTAATTTAGATATTCGCATCTACTTCCATTATGCCTCGACATAGAACATTGACGGGTCGGAGTTAGAGACAAAGAAGAAGGGATGAATATATATATATATATATATATATATATATATATATATTTACCATACACATAATAGGACAAATGCACATTTATATAGTATGCAAAAGTCAAATGACGCGTTATTTTTTTTTTAATGTGGCTTAGCCAAGCTATACCACATATTACCTATAGTTCATATTTCCTATGCGCCGCGCGATCCTACCTTTTTACAGCATTGAGTTTGAAAGTTTTGAGTAACAATCTCGACATTCCTTTGTCCGGGCCCATACCTTTGTAAACTATTTAACATATAGTACTGAATGCTAAACAGTATTATAATCGTGGAAGCTAGAGGGAAAAAGGGGATTAATTTGGCTTGAAAAAGCTTTAGAATATAAATCAATACCAAACATGACTAGCTACACAATTAGTAAACATACGTTAACTAAAAGTTTTAATGGAAATCATTAGGTCATTGAAATACAAATAATTCAACAAAATTTTATCTTCTTGACCATTGAAAGAAATGATATGAATGAAATAATGTAAGTTAACAAAATCGGTCATCAATAATTAAAAAAGGTCAATGATAATAATAATATTCATACATACATACATACATACACACACAATCCAGTCCAGCCAAGGGCCAGGGTTCACAGTCCTGGTTGCCCTACCCTGGCTTATGGGACTGATGAAACCAAACAGCTCCTTCGAGCTACCGTCGACCTGACCACGACGATCCCAAAGTTGATGATGATCCTGATACTAACTTGCACAGCATATTTGAGGCTTTCGATAACAAGGGGAAGTTGCGCAGTCACCCACAGATCGTAAAGAAGGAGGGGGGTACGTAGGAGAGAGGACAACGAAGACAGGAATTTGACACTGTTCTATAACATCAATGAAGAGGGAAGACACGATGACGTAGTTGTTACGTAGTCGTTACGTACCGAAAAAGTGATTTCGGTACACCTAAATAAATCGAAAATTAATGCATAATAACGTATTTGTGACAAACCTAAAAATTTAATGAATTGTGATCGAATTTTGACCGCTGGGCGACCACTGGTATTACTAATTTTGTTAATTTTGTTTGTACATGTGTTCTTCTATTCTTTTTTTTGGAGTGTGTCAAAGAATTATATTCAATGTGAATAGATTGACTTACCATGCAAGTAACTTTCGTACTGCTGTACTTTAAAGGAAAAGGAGACTAATGCTAGAGAAGTGTTCTTTAATAAACTTTTGTTTATGGTTTGCCACAAATTGGGAAAAATAGTATTATTTTATAACGATTTAGTAAATTACAAATAATTTAGGAATATTCCTCTAACATTACCATAATTGCAATTGATATATTACCTCGGTCTATATAACAACATAACTATATATCGTATTATGTAAATTATATTATTTTTTGAGAAAGTAATATTTGTAAGTCTTTGGGTAAATATAAGAAACGTTGTGTGAAATTTAGTTACTATAAATTGTATAGCCTAGCATTAAAACAAATGACTAGATCATAGTGCTGAAAATATGTTATTACCTGTACTACGATATAACTCACATATTTTTTTTAATTATAAAAAAAACCTTCTACTGTAAGATCATGTAATAGTTTATTTACATGAATTTGCTTATCATATTCTTCTTAAGAAAGAGGTTTACGCGAACTATGTAACTCATGCCTCAAATGGGAGTCGCTGACCAATCACGTTTCAATGAATTTTGTTTTACAACCAATCACAATCGTGTCTCACCTCGATAATTATCGAATTTTAATTACCAAAATAAAGAAAGCTCCTCCTTTTTAATATTCTGAACAGGTCACAGCATTATTTTGCAGTGACCAGCTCTCTAACAAATACGTTGAATATAGCAAATAATTAACAGATTCCTTCGAACTACACATTTGATAACTCTGTGTTCAATAATTGTGGTTTTAAATAATGAGTTTACAGAGTTATTTCCGAAAAAAATTAATTAATAGCCTATAATGTTTGTTATAATATACAGTTTGATGTGTTTCATTTTTTCTCCACAAGGGTGCATTCTTACAATATTGCGATCCTATTTAGCAATAAATAGTATGATCAAGTTGCAGTGATGAACAAATGAAACAACCAAAATTTGTCATTTGTTTTCAAACATCGCCGTTTACATTAAATATACAAATATTTTAAAATAACTATATTTAAATAATGATTTGTGAGTAAACCACTTAATTTTATTCGTTAAATAGTCCTAACAAATGCCACTCTTGATTTTCCAAATTCTCTAGATAAATTCATCGATTATTTGGAAATCACTCGTGGCATTACTTATGATAAAAACCTTCTACTCTAAAATTATGTAATATTATTTTACATGAATTTGCTTATCATATTCGTCCTACGAAAGAGGAGGTTTACACGGAAAATAAATAAAAGGTGATCCATTAAAAAATTATATTATTTAGTGTAAATGTAAAGTAGCTGAAAAATCAAATGGACTTTAAGCCGTAGACTCTGACTCTGAAGATTTTCGGGCTCATAAAATAACCTCAAGTGTGAGTAAAAATACCTCTGAGTAAACTTTAACCGACTTTCATCCAACCGAGTAATATCCTAGTTTCCTACTAGATGTCTCCTCGAAAGAATGTACTAACTACATGTCCCTTGCTGACATGTGGGGAAATAAGCATAATTACATTAATCCGGTTACGAAACTTCCCACTAGGGAAACATCCAAGTCCCGACGCGATACGGACGGTACCATAAAGAAAATCATAATAATACAATGAATGTAAAGTAGCTATAAAAATTTATAGGTAGACATTACATCGGTATGAGAATCTGCTAGAGTGCACAAATATCAACATAGGCTATAACACGAAAAATACACCCATATTAAAATTAAATGAAGTGTGCTCCCCTAATTCCATAAAGAATAAAATTATACAGGGTATTCCAGAATAAGTATTACAGATTTATAGGGGTTGGGTTGTAGAAGGGACTTCGTAGATCACGTTTTTATAAGGAACATATGTCCAAAAAATGTACCATTTCGATGTACAAAAATGAATATCTATTCACAATGGGCTGATATCCTGTGTTTTGTGTTTCAGAATAAGTATTACAGACTTCTACACCTGTCGAGTCGGAGGAAGATCTTCTTCCACGAATTTTGGCGGTAGCAAAATTTATTGAGCCCACACCAGGTTTTGTGGGGCGCGTGTATGAAAACATGCGACACAGGCAGACTTTGTTTAACCAAAAAGAGGGTCGACACGTGAAACCATACTTGTAGTACAACCCCTAGAATTCTGTAATACTTATTCTGAAACACAAGATACACGATATCAGTCCATTGTGTTTCGATTTTCAAAAGTATTCCACATTGAGATTGTACGTTTCCGGACATGGGTTCCTCATCAAAAATGTATCTACAGTCCCCTCTATAATCACTAGAAGTTTTTGAAACTTATTCTGAAAAACCCTGTACATTTACTTGTATAATAGACGAGGAAGAGGCACGTCGTAGAGTAGTTGATTAAGGCTATAAGCCAGAAGGTGGTACTTCTAATCAAAATGAGGTCAGGATTTTAAACTACCTAAATCACATAGCGGCACCATTTTCCTGGGGTCAACTCAGTATCTAATGGAAATGAGTACCAGACTCTGTTCTGAGAGCAAAGTCAATCGTCATGCGGGGCTAACATTTCGAGCCGATTGTCTAGAAACTGAGGGTCTTAACATTGTACTTACCCAAGGGTAACTAACGTTTTAGACTTTAAGTGGGTATAGTTCAACTTTATTTAACAGATGATGAGAATTAACAATAAATTGACATTCATTTGTTTGATTTATTCATCGTATTGACTATAATTATATTTCATTTTCGTGTGTAGATCCATGTCTTTATACAAATACCGAATTTGGTTCCAGTTGTACTGTAAACAAGCTTGCTTAAGGGATTACCCTACCGATTCCGTATATTGGGGGAACCGTGGTGCCACTTTTACCCGCCATATGATTGAAAACATGGTAAGAGGGTACCAATTAGGAACTTCCATTTATTATTCATTTATGACAAAAATATACATATATATATGGACCTATCTGATCAGCCGTTTTACGCTTTTTCCATGATATTGATAGATAGCTACATTTTATTTACAATTTCATTATGAGCAGAATTTATGCTTCATGCTGACTCACCTGTAAATTTTGCTGTTATTTTCACCACATTCTCAATGGCTAATGTAGGATTTTTTCACTGAACATTTTAAAACATTAAAAATGTTTTCTTTGTCTCCGCTTTTCCTATTCCTTCCTTTCCCATATTTCACATTTCTGTAGAAAAAAGTTGTTTTGAAACAACTGAAATCCTAACGTATTCTGCATTGCGCGTGCGTAATAACAAAACAATGCTTATTTAATCTATTAAAATTATAATTACATATATTAGATTCTCCCATATAACTTATATAGACTTGTACAATTAATACTAGTGAAATTCATATCATATTCCGTTGAGGTGAAGTCATATGATGAAAGTTAAAAATTAAATTGTACCTGTTGGTAGGTACCGTCGTCCTCAACTTTGTTAATATATTGTATATAAAACTAACTGCAGCGCTTTCGGAAGTTAGTCAGTTGCTGCTACAACAGTTGGAGTATACTTCACCGTAAACAACAAGTAGCGGAAACTCAGCCTGCAGAAGATGGAAGGTAACTTCCGAAAGCGCTCCAGTTAATTTGATATACAATATATTAACAGAGTTGAGGACGACGGCACCTACCAACAGGTACAATTTAATTTTTAGACTTGTACAAGAGAAATTTCCTTTATTTCGAGTGTTAGGCCTTGTCTATTCGTAACGTTTTGTCGTCAGTCTTGCATGATCAAATAAGACTGACACAAAAATCGTGCGGCTACACTGCTCAAACTTGTACTTACTCTTGTACGCAAAGCTGCAGTCCATCAGTCTTTTGCAAGTTGGTCAAACCTCATTAAATTCACACAAAACGTCCAATTTGCCGTACACACGCAACGTTTAGCATGATCATGCAAGACTGACGACAAAGCGTTACGTGTAGACCAGACCTTAAAGAGCGAACTACACCTTCTTTCATGCTTAAAGGTAAAACCATGATTCGACCAATGAAAATGCATACATCTGGTTTGTTTATATTACAAATAGAACTTAACTAGAAGAGGTATATATTGTTATCGAGTACTGCTAAACTATTTTTTTAAGGCCATACTTCGCAATGTAGATAAATTAATCTGGGCGAACATGTTATTGAATGTTTGTACCGAAATCAAGTTTTCGATACATGGATTACGTCATACTGCGCGACTATACGTCATCGTGACTCCATTTCTTCTGTGATCTTAGTGAACAGTGCCAAATTCTCTCCTACGTACCCCCCTCCTTTCCTTTACGCACCGTGTGCTATCGCGCATACTCCCCTCTCCTAGTGAACTCTCAAATAAAGCTGTGCTTACTAACATCGGATCACCATCTGTTTGTCAACCAAAAGGAGTCAGGTCGATATAGCTCGGAGGAGCTTGTTTGGTTTATTAGTCCCTTAGGCCAGGGTGGGGCCACAAGGATCGTGGCTGGACTAGTGTGAATGTAATAGAGTACGTATGGTTTATTACTATTGTTTTGTATAGATGATCGATAAAACTATTGTTTTCTTTTTGTCAACTTATTTTCAATGTTAAGCTAACTATCTCTTATTTATTTCAATCTTTTATCTGACTGTTTTTTTTACTATCATTAAACTTTAGTTATCTGCTATTAAATAACTTCTGCCTATTGATTTAGTAGCTAGTCAATGCCAGATAGGAATGTAAAGTTCCAAAGCTTTTCTCAAGCGTATATGATTTCGTCTTTCCTAAGAACTTCCACGATTATAGTCTGTATAACTTACAATATATTACATGTTTAACAATTCATTAAGGAAAGTTGAATTAATCTATGTCTTTTATGGGCCAGGGCAAAGATCTGTTAATTCGAGCAATCTATGTTTTCAACTCAAGGTATTTATCAACGACATTGGTGTGATCCAGCACCAATATGGTGCATGTTCACAAATTAGTCCTGATCTCATTCCTGTTATGGAGTTTTTAGGAACTGGTTTAAGAATTGTATTATGTATGCATACTTAATTAAGCGACTATTATTGTTAACTTCATAAGATTATTAAACAGAAGACACTGTGTTGCATGTATTATGCGTCACCCTGTAGTATTCTTGAAATTTATTGTAATCTATTTTGCTTGCAGGTGTAAAATTCTAGATTGTATGAAACTAGGATTTGCATTTTCTTCATCAGAAATTCACAATTTACTAACCGCTACCTAAATGAAAATGTAAAGCAACGTATGTTTATACAGCGATATACATTTCTTGGAAAATATTATAATCAGGGGAAGTGATGAACATCTAGAAATTAAAAACATGAGATGCGAATTTTTCCTCATCTTTTGAACCATAAAATGCTATAGTCTTTTCAGTCTTGTGACGGAATAGGCCTATATATTCTGTGAGAAAAGAAACTAAGTTGGCTAATTTTCTGTAGCATTTTAATGAAATAATCATAATAGAAATGATATAATAAATAAGTGTAAAAATATATGGAAATATTAACATTAAAATCTGAATGTAAATTGTTCTTCGAATAGACCAAATTTTTGTAGTCCTACAATCGGCGTTCCAAAAGGCATACAAATTTATCTGCCGATTCTAATAAAACATAATCGGTGGTTCCATTCCCCGTGGAATGTAAAGGACCGATACTTACCCAGCATATTGAGGAATTTAGGTAGCGGCACCAGATTAAAAACAGCTATAATGACATGCCCAGACCAGAAATCGCACCCGGTTCCGCTGCTTCCAAAGCAAGACATTACTTCTAGATCTCATTGTTAGATGGAGAGAAATCCCTGAGAAAAATATATTGTTCTTTAAACTCCACTTCACAATGCTAATATTCGGAACAGGTCAATTAAAAATCAACTATCAAAACCTAACCTTTCGGCATGCCGTAGATTTAGCAAAGTGCGAATTTTTACAAGATTATACATTTTTTAAATAAAATTATAAAATAGTTAACTTGCAGATTCCTCTCCTCAAGTTAATTAACTCAAACTAACTCACTGGCACTATCGAACCCGTAGGATCATGGCCGCGCGGATATAAGCTCTCCATATATCCCTATCCTGTGCCAAAGTTTTCCAATCATCCCCTGTATAATTTACTTCCCTCAAATCATAGTTAATGTTATTCTTCCACCTCATTCTTGGTCTACCAACTGGGCGTTTTTCCTCTGGTTTTCCTACAAGAAGCTTCCATGCACGTCATTCATTCCCCATTCGTGCCAAATGTCCTGCCCATCTACGAGACTTAACTGTTCTCATTATTCTGGCGTCCTATAAAGACCATGTAATTCACTGTTATGCAGTCTTCTCCATTCACCTGTCTGTTCATCTCTCTTTTGTCCAAACATTTTCCTAAGAAGTCTCCTCAACTTAAGATGTTTTAATGATATGTAGGCCTTTCGGGACTAGTCCCGTCATCAGCAGAATGAAGTAGGGCTTTATTTGTTGACTCTCGTTGAAGCACTGACTTAGTTCTGATTATTCTGTAGAGAGGATTGTGTATACTGGGTATGTTCTCATTCAGAAATAAGTCGTTATCGATTTCTCTCAAAATCGTAATTTCTTCCAATATATTTATTTCGATCTTCCTCCAGCGTAGACAAAATCTCTAAAATGCTCTTTAAACCTGACATTATAGCTTCTCCTGGGTTTTCTAAATTTTTTGTAATTTTTTTTACAATCTGTGCACGTTAGTTTGTATATTCCTTTATTGATAAAATCATTTTTTCTTCAATATTAATGTTTATGACTTAGAAAAAATTTTGGACCAAAGAGAGATGAACAGACAGGTGAATGGAGAAGACTGCATAACAGTGAATTACATGGTCTTTATAGGAAGCCAGATATAATGAGAACAGTTAAGTCTCGTAGATGGGCAGGACATGTGGCACGAATGGGGAATGAAAGACATGCATGGAAGCTTCTTGTAGGAAAACCAGAGGAAAAACGCCCAGTTGGTAGACCAAGAATGAGGTGGGAGAATAACATTGACTATGATTTGAGGGAAGTAGATTATACAGGGGATGATTGGAAAACATTAGCTCAGGATAGGGATATAAGGAGAGTTTATGTCTGCGCGGCCATGAACCTACGGGTTCGATAGTGCCAGTGAGTTAATTAGTTATTAATGTTTATGAAGTTGGGTAATTTATTTCCTGATCTGGG
The DNA here is from genome assembly GCA_030220185.1 of Diploptera punctata. Classification (NCBI taxonomy): domain Eukaryota; kingdom Metazoa; phylum Arthropoda; class Insecta; order Blattodea; family Blaberidae; genus Diploptera; species Diploptera punctata. Next base: position 1,597,623 of record JASPKZ010001600.1, read on the forward strand.
TGCTATATGTATATTTTTGTCAAGCTTTTTTAATATGTTGGTTAATTCTAACGTTTCTTTGCCTGTATATGTGAGAATTATCCAATTCTTGTTATTTTTGTTTGATTTCTTCGTAATTCAAGCAGGACACCATATGCACAACATCGATACAATATTACACAGAGAAAACATAACGACGAAGATAAATATATTGGAAGAAATTGCGATTTTGAGAGAAATCGATAACGACTTATTTCTGAATGAGAAAATACCCAGTATACACAATGCTCTAAACAGAATAATCATAACTAAGTCAAATACTTCAACGAGGGTCAACAAATAAAGACCTACGTCATTCTGCTGATGATGGAACTAGTCCTGAAAAGCCTACAGAGCATTAAAGATCTTAAATTGAGGAGACGGACCTGCACGGTGACTATTTTATAATTTTATTTAAACATTTTATTATTGTGACTTAACACGAAATAAAAGACATAACCAAGATGTCCATGGAAGCAGCAATAAAACTCTTCCACACCAAGATTGTGCCCATAGCCACATACGGTCTTCAACTGATATGGGATCATCTGGACACCAACAGCTTTAGACTCCTGGAAAAAGTGAAATGCATGTATTTGAAAAAGGCAGCGGGTCTGTCAAAGTTCGCACCCTCCCGCACGGTCTATGAACTGACAAAGGAACTATTTCTCATAGAAGAGCTCCGACTGAAACTATTCCTGCCATCTACAGCGAGCTATAATACTGTAGTAAGAGAGCTGCAGCTGAAAAAAGAATCTATTTGGACCGATTTCTACAACACCGATGCCATGATCTCAGAAGACTGGAAGAAGCCGAACTACGACACCTAGTGACCCGGCTAGCAGTAAACGTCTTCCATCACAGACTGTGCAAAACGAAACAGTTTCATGACCCGGGACCAGAATGCTCGTGCGAGCGATGCGGCATGTTATGCGAGAGATACCATGTGCTAAAGTGCAAAAACAGAGGGCAATCTCTGACAGGATTCTGTATGGACAGATAAACTAATATAGATTAACTAATCTTTGCACATTGTGCGCTATACATTATTATATTATTGTGACTTAATACCTCAACGGAATTTTATCATGAATTTTATTAGTATCAGCTTATAAAACGTAATTTAGAGACCGTGAAATGAATGCTTTTGTTGAAACAAAGAAATCGACAATAAGTGTTTTGACCTTATTCGTGTGAACAACTTCGAATGCTTTTTTAGGGAATTCCACGTTAGAATGAAGACTCTATTGTTACTTGTAATTAGAACTTTTGTTTTGTTATGAGAAAGCCTGAATAGCTACCTAATTTCAACACCCATAAACATTATATTCACGGAATGAAAACACCGAGACTTTGAAGATTATAGAATTCTTGAGAGAAGTTGTATGAATAGTAAGTGGTTTCAGATTCCTGGAATTTTAGTTTAATAATCGGATTTACTCTAATTATTTATTAATGTTAATTCCATCTACGTACATATTATCCACATAAGCGGATTGTAAACGATAGTTTGTCTTAAAATCATCGTATACTTATCTCATAAATGGCTCCCACCAGGAGGAACCAAGTTAGATTTCTAAGGGTGTGGAATCAAAGTTACACATAACCTCAAGAGATGAATGATGTCTTAAAATAGGCCTATTCTCTCCATCAATATTCTATCTAATTTGAGAGTACTCGTTAATTTGTTTTATACTACCTTTCAAATAACTATTTATTTACAGCAAAATATCTAATTAAACATTTGTTTTCATTATATTTTAATGCACCCTAGTGGACAAATAATTAAACATTACAGGTTATTAATTGTTTTATTAAAAAACTCAGTAAAATCAAGGAATCTATTTGCTATATTGAATGTATTTGATGGAGAAAAATAATGTTCTGAGCTGTTCAGAATATTAAAAAGGATCAGCTTTCGTTATCATAAAAACAGGTGCTGATAAAGAAAAATCGGTAAAGATCGAGGTGAAACATTGTCATTGGTTGTCATTGAAACGTGTTTGGTCATTGACTACCATTTGGGGCAATAGTTAAATAGTCACCTAGAAACGTATTCTACAAATTCCAAGCTTTGAAAATTCGATTCCCGGCCAGGCCATAAGAATTTTTCTTTAAAGGGAATTATTATTGTTTGCCCATGGTCTGGAATTTAGGTTAAGGACTTCCCTGGCGCTTCATTATCATTTATCACCCATCATATCTTCGGGGTAATGTATCTCCGCCTTCCAGGTCCCCCAACCTAAAATTGATTAGATTCCTCCAATGCCAGAGGAGAAAGCCACAAATGTCATAAAAAATAACCTGGTGGCATTAAAAAAAGAAAATAAAATACTACTTAAACTACACGCACTACCGTCAAACGGAGTTACTTTCGTCCTAAAGGAGTCGCATTTTTCCTGTATTTAAAGATAATTAGGGTCATAAAGATGATAGTTTTCATCATCAACTTATTTAACATCCAGTAAATTAAATAAGTTGATAATGATTGGGGAGCTTTGCCTGCAGATGATTCAAGCCTTTTTTAATTACAGGAGCAAAATAACTCCTATAGAAACAAAGTAACCCGTTTGATGGTGCATAATCAAATACGTAACGAAAAATACTTATTCCGAAGAAAAGAAAAGCCGTGTGTCCAATGTCTTAGATTTACGGTCTGTAAAATAACTAGTCATAAATAAGATACACTGATCTAAATTTGTTTGCCTTTTGCGTTCAGATTTTATACACGAGCTAACGACCTGAGCTGTTAAAAAACTTATTAAATAAAATAGTAGCTGCTTATGAAATAAACATAAACACTATACAATATAAGAAAGAGAGTTACAAATAATAATAATAATAATAATTAATAATAATAATAATAATAATAATAATAACAATAATAACAACGCGACGACGACGACGACAACGACGACGACAATCACAACAATCACAATCACAACAACCTCAATCTCAATAATAATAATAATTTTTTATTTAGAAATACTCCACAATACAGTGTTTCTTCTTCAACACAAAGTGATTTGTTGCCAGAGATTCCTATCTAAAGCTACTTCTTCCCTCAAATTTCTAGCTTCCATACTTCTCTTCACTCCATCTGTTCCAATAATAATAATGATTAAAATATAATAATTATTATTATTTTTGTCCACCGCTGTGGTCTCGAGGCAGCGTGTTGCCTTGTCACGCAGCGGGCCCGGGTTCGAACCCCGGTCGGGGCGGTTTTTCTGGGTGAGGTTTTTATCGGGGTTTTTCCTCACATGTAAGACAAATGTCAGGAAAACTTTAAGGCCCAAACGGTCCCCGAAGTCATATGGCCATCATCATCATCATCCTTATCATTATCATCATCACCATCATCATCCTTCATCGGTGTGGAAAGCAACGGGAAGCTACCACACCTAGAATTCCCTAGTAAAGCTGCAATAATAGCATGAAAGTGCTATGATTGCAGTGAAGGACCTGCCTTCGGGCAGAATTACTATGGATGGATTATTATTTTATACTACATGATATAATAATACAATAAACTTATTTACACATAATTTACTTAGTAGTAAATGTAAATACCAATCACAACAAACTTGTGAATATAATATTACATCTGAACCAGTTAATTAACTCAACATAGAACTTCCCAACCTTCTAATTCCTTTACTGTAACCATTACTAGATTCTGGAATGCCACCAGAAAATAATAGGTGCTGCCTTACATTTGCTTCTTGAGACTCATTGTAGCCAACCTGAGGAAGTTGATTGTAAAAAGAAAGCCATATATGAGTCAACAATTGACTATTACAAAGATAAATACCAATTAGATAGTTTAACTGTCACAGCATTGATGATCGGGGCAAGAGGTACTATACCAGGATTCGTAGCTAAATTTTGGAATAGCTTAGATTTGGACAGTGTGTATCTTTCTAAAATTGCCATCGCTGCCACTAGAGGATCAATTTCATTTTTAAGAAACCATCTTTACAAAATTTCTACTTTATAGTATGTATACTTCAAATACTATTTCAAATTATTTTTAATGTAGGCATATTTACAAAATGTATTTTTAATGTATTTACAAAATGTATTTCAACAATTACGAAAATTGATTGTCTGTATCACTTTGTCCTTGAGGCAATCCTCTAATGAGGAAAGTTGTATATAATAAATAAATAAATACCGGTATGTGTATATATATATATATATATATATATATATATATACACACACACACATATATATATAGGGAATATATATATATATATATATATATATTGTAAATATGCCTACATTAAAAGTAATTTGAAATAGTATTTGAAGTATACATACTATAAAGTAGAAATGTTGTAAAGATGGTTTCTTAAAAATGAAATTGATCCTCTAGTGGCAGCGATGGCAATTTTAGAAAGATACACACTGTCCAAATCTAAGCTATTCCAAAATTTAGCTACGAATCCTGGTATAGTATATATATATATATATCTTTGTAATTGGTTTCTCATAATATGACAAGTAGTTGATTGTTTATTTTCTTTTCATTTCTTTAACAATAATAATTCAATTAATTTTGACTCTAATTTAATTTGTATACATTTATTTGTATTTACGTTTAAATATTTTATATTTTTTATAAATTTTGTAATTTTTCACTGGTTGAGAGTACGAGCCTTTGGCATGAAATTTTCCATCTTAACAAAATTTCATTATTGTTGATAATAATACAAATAATAAAATAATAATAATGGCATGAGTTATTATTATTATTATTATTATTATTATTATTATTATTATTATTATTATTATTATTATTATTAACTGTAAACAGCAGTGGCGTGCGGTGATAATAGCGTTCCCCCAACCGTAAGACGAAAATGCTTCTTTCACTTTATAACACATATTACAAAATATTTATGCTATTATTTTATTTAATTAAGCTCTTTAAGAGCTAAGGTCATTATGCTCATTACCATAGCAATTTAAATGTGGAAGGACCAATGCATTTTTCTCAGATGTCTCTTTTTTCATGCTACTGATTCTTTAACGTGTCGTAAATATACAATATAGGACCCACGGCAATATTTTCTTTCCTTAGGAGTTTTACACTTAGAAAAATCCATCGGCCTCGGCCGGGTTTGAACCCGCGAATTTTAGAACCAGAGGCGAGCGTGAAATAACTAGATAACCGACGGTTATTTATGGGTTTAGCTACCCTACTATAGGCTTCAAGGCTGCCTTAAAACCAGGGCAGCCTCTATAGGAAGCCGGGTGACCGGACTCCTTGCAATACGCACACTTGAGCAAATTTGCGTCTCTCTGCGCCTGGGCCTTAAGAGTACAATACTTGTGCCCGTGAGGCCCAGCGCAGATTACACAGCGAGGAGCCCGATTACAGGCAGGAAATGTGTGGTTAAAGGACTGGCACTTGTATCACTACTTAAGCCCAGCCCTAGGTCTATAAGGTTCTATGGCCACTACTGTATATAAGAGACGCTTCAACGCTTTATCATTGCGTTCAAGTTCCAAAATGCAAATGGGAAGAGGTTTGACCAAATTATTCTCCGTTTTTGTGATTTGCTTAACAGATTTGATAGGGAAACCCAACGCAAGGATTTCCTCTCTAATTTCTTCAGGGGCTACACCTGAAGGTAGTCTCTTTAATACAGCCTTAACGGGAAGATCTCTCTTCAGTGGAATGTATAATACTCCCTATTTAGGGAAGTAAAATACTGCTTCAGCTTAAAGAAATCCTCCAGTGAAGTAGCATAGTACCGTATTCCCTCAGGAATACTGACACATTTTAGTTGTTCACTAAGTAGCGATCATTCATACGGAACAAATTCCCGTGGCCAATAACTGTGATTGGCAGGGGTCTTTGTTCCGTGCGGACAGCATTTAGTGAGGGCACGGCACTAGGCGTGGTCATAGAAGGACCAACAGGTTCAGGAGGGACCATCTTTGTGGATGTTCCAGCAGTTTGATTTGGAAGATCTGGCCACTGATTCCGACGTTTCGGCATGATCCCACATGCCATTATCAAGGAAACATAAGTTCGAGTCACAGGTTTAGGTCTTATATAATTAAACACACAGAGTTTTCGCTGTGGTCCGTTTCCGAAAACTTACACCCATCCAGGTTTATTCTTATGTAGTTTAACACTACATCAGTGGCCAGAGGCCAAACTTGAATCCATTACGCTGAAAATCCAAGAAAACGTTCTTATTCATACTTATATCCGCGAAAATCTGCAATTCAACATACCTAACATATATATATACATATATATATATATATATATATATGCATTAACATTTTAAGAAATTTCATGCTTAGTTAGGCCTACATGCAATTCAATTATTCTGCGAAAGGATGTCAACATGTAGGTTTTTTATGGCCAATAGTCTCTTCGTGGGAAGTTGCTGTTTTCGTTAAACTTCCCAGATTTCGTTCAAATAATAGGCCTATTTCTGTTTTGACCGAATAATAAACAGTTTAAACAAAACAATGAGTTTAGTTTACTACTAGCTACCATGAATATTTCTCAAACTTTTAAGAAATAAAATAAAAGTCTTTACTAAAATGGTATTTTGTATATATTATAAATTACATAAACACATAACTTTTCAATAACTTGACAAATCACATTTATCAACAACACTTTAACTAAAATCCGTGATATTTGAACGAATATAGTATCTATATTGTACTTGTTCCCATTTCCCACAAGTAATATATCATTCAAATTGTTGAGTTATTCAGTTATACGGCCTAACATAAATAAATCTTCATAATTAATAAATTATCATAGGTGACAAAGTGTACCACTTAATTTGTTTTCGTATTATTTATTTCTGGTTTGTAATAAACATAACTTGCATACATCAAATCAAATGCTGTTAATCTAAAAATATTATTTCGAAATTTTGTATTACTAAACCACACTCGGTTCGTCCGCATTAGCCAATGAGCTTTCATTATTATTATTAAAGGAACTCTAAGGAGTCGTTAGGTCGAAACTTCATGATAATGTTTTTCGTTAAATATATTACTCAACTATTTAATTACGCGACTTGTAGGCTTATTTGCAAGTTATTTAAATAAGTGCCTTAGGCGAATGAGAATTTATTGAAATTTCGCTGGGTGTACCCGAACGAGTACGCTCTTTTATCTGTTTCCTAAGTTGTATCCTGATCAAGGTTGTTGGTATTTTTTGGGTGAGGAAATTTCGAGGACGTAGCTTCCTTGAGAGGAGAAGTTATGTGATATATATATAATCAAGAACCTTCAGATATGCGAAGCAAATTTTTAATAAAAAAAAAAAATCATTAGAGAAATTCTCTCCAGGAGTTGCGATTTTCCTCTTAGATAATATAGGCATTAATAACCCTTCTTCTTCTTCTTGTAAGACCTTGTTCCCTTCAAGGAGATTTAGGCGCTCTCCCCCTACAGGGAAGATATTGAACCATACCAATTTAGTTACACTTGTTTTCGTGTAGATGTCATTGGAGTGGAGTGGTCAGCGTTTCGCCTCATACTGACATCTAAGAAACGAAGGTAATACTAGGTCGACAAAATTCGGTAAATTTTGCTTAGAGGCCTTTTTATTCAGGCTTAAGGATCTTTTAAGAGCCTGAAAATCTTCATACTGGTGACGCACGGCTTAAAGTCCCTCCCAGGGGCTTGCTCCTTGGATTTTTCCAAACCCCGGCCGGGTTTGAACCCGCGACCCTCGGGACCAGAGGCAAGGAGCATAACCACTAGTCCACCGCGGCCGATCCCAAAACATAAAATTGTTACCGTTTCTAACCTGATACAGAATTCCAGAATTTCCCTCAGACATTATTGGGCGTAAATCATTGAAGGGGTAATGTAAAACTGCGACTGAATGGTTTAAAATTTATGTAAAATCTGGGCATGGAAAGGCCGAAAATATTTATTCAGTCTTAAGATTACTTTTTTATTTTCAATAAATCTATGACTCCCGGAATCAAGGCTTTTCTTCTCTTCCTAAGGAAGCCGGACTTATGATTTTCACAGGTTTTCACTCTCTCTTTCATTATTTGCTTACGTTAAATTTGAGTGATGTCATTTCCAGTCCTTATGTAGAGAAAAAAAAAAACGATTTAAAAAAAATATTTGCTCTCTACCGCTTGAGTATGCAGTTCCTTTCATAAGGTGATTTTTTTGTTCAACATTGGATAGTAATATTTTCAAGTATAAAGTCGTTTTGAATTCAACAGTCGGTCGATGTATTATGCAGAGAGCGGTAAAAATTTACAATGCACTCGTAGCGAACTTAAAGTTGAATAACGTCTTGCTTTCAGAACGTGAAGTATGATTTCAGTAGTCTTTCACAAGAATTTCCTTTCATTCATTTCCGTTTCCCCCAGGAAAATATCTGAATATTGCTTTAAGTATGCATGCAACATGTTTTACTACTCTCTATTTTAATGTAAATTATGAATTTAAATGTTGACGATTCTGGACAAAAAAGTAACTGGAACTTTCGAACTGAGAGTTTTATGGCCGCGCTCAGGTAGAAGCTTCATACTTTTTAATACCTTTAAATAATGTTTTCCAGTAATTCCCTGAATAATATTCACCTCTCTTAAATCATGGTTAATGTTATTCTCCCAACTCATTTATGGCCTGTGCGTTTTCCCTCTGATTTTCCTACAAAATAATATCATGTCCTTCTTTCATTCTCTAATCGTGTCCATACTGTCTATGATACTTAACTGTTCTTACGTACATTTAGTTTCTCATATTGATATTGTAGCTCATTGTTACGTAGTATTCTACATTCGCCTGTCTGTTCGTCTCTCTTTCGTTCAAGTAAGTTTTCTAAGCGCTTTGTTCTCACATACTGGTAATATTTTCTCTTCTATTATAGTAAGAGATCATTTTACGCATCCATATATGTGTAACTGAAAGAATGCCATTTACTTGAAATCCGAAATTAAAGTTTACTTGAAATCCGAAATTAAAAACTGCCTAAACGACAAAACGGATTTTGATGAACATTTTTCTGTTTGTCTGGATGTTTTAGATTCACAATTGGACCCTCTAAAACCATTAGGTGTAGGAATTCAAATTAAGTGAACATTTAAAAATCGCTCCTGCGATCACAATTTTCGATGTTTCACGACGAAACTAAGTATATCTTATTAAAATAAACCGTCGTAGATATTATCCAAAAGTGAACGAAACCAGACAATTAGAAGTGGAAGTTTACTTGAAATACATGATTAAAAACTGCGAAAGCACTGGACCGATTTTGATGAAATTGTGTGTGAGTGGGTCCCTGGATGGTTTAGATTCACAATTGGACCCGGTAGGTGGCGCTGCGATAGCGTAATATACATTTTTTGTGTCAGATGTATGTCATCTGCATTACCGACATATTCCGCGGACAACAATATGACGTCATAATTTACGCTTCTTGAGTCACAACATATGGCAGTGAGGAGTTTTCTTACGAACTTATTATTTAGTGAATTTTATGGTAAATAAGTAACTTATATTTTTATCGTCCGGCCATGACACGAAAATTGAACGTTCGGGCAAGTCAACGTTTGCCGGATCCGCTAGTAAGATTATAAATTATTATATTTATTCTTGCATAAATATTATTAAAAGATTACATTTGAAGTATTTATGCTCAAATATGGAGAGACCGCAAATAAAATACATAAATAACATCACATTCTCGAATACGTGAGGGAAAATTAAAGCATACTTGTTGCAACAATACTAATATAAAATTATGGAATGTTCACCTGAAAGGTCCGTCTCCTCAACATAATTAATTATTTAACTGTAGCGCTTTCGGGACTTGTCCCATCATCGGCAGGATTCAAAACTCGTGTTTCACTGAAGATCTGGTAGAAGGGGTTGCATGTATTGGGTATGTTTTCGTTTATCAGGCTGTCGTCGTTGTGAGCTGCTTTCATGATTTCCATCTTTTCGAGTACGTTTATCTTCGCTGGATTATTTTCTCTGTGCATTACTGTTATCTTATAAAAGTTGATGTAACAATACAGTTGGTCAGTAATATACGGTTTATTGATAATAACTTTAACGTTATTATGAAAAGATTTTAAGTTAAATTAAACAAATAACCTTCAAAGTTATAAATAGAGAAGCTTCTTTAAGTCTTGACTCTGGATTCGATTTGAAATGCGAACCGTATCATTCAATGTAGAATTATACGGAGTTTTAAAACGCTAATTAAGGACGTAAACTTCACACAGTACTGATCTCGTTTAACAGAACTAAATTTCGCGGCAAAATATTCTGTAGTAGCAAAATTGTACAAAGAACTTGTTTTATTAACATATGTAGCCTAACACTAACCCGATATGCATTATCTACTGAATACGCGGAAACACTGTTAGACCTATCTCCTTTTATTACAAAATTATATATATAAACAGGAATTTTCTAGGCGCAGTAAGAAGAAACTTAGTGCATGAATTTATGTTACAAACAAATATTAACGTACTTACTTCAAAAGAAGATACTAGTATATTTCTGGAACGAAATATACTAATTCGATACTTTTTCGTGACTGCAAACGTGGGAAGCAAACGCTGCCCTGATTTTGTTTAAAGAACAAATGTAAGAAAAGTACTAAATAGAGTAGCAGAGTTGTATTTTCAGAAAGGCTGGTACAATAAAATTAAATGTAAAAAATACATGTATGTCTCTTCTTAAACCATTGAAACTGTATGGATCAATACAATATAGTTTTATCATATTAATTTGTTTCACGTGACATTTCCATTTTATTCATCATTGGCAATGTTCGTTTTAACAGTGTGTGTGTGTGTGTGTAGAATATGTAAAAATAAATTCATTCATAGTTTCGTACCTAAGGATACGTCTTTCACTACAAAAATTAACATTCTCCAATCTTACTTATGTTCAGTTTTTCTATTTCCACCCGCATGAGATCCATTTATCATTACATTGTATTACTATCTTACATTTTCTTCTTCCACTGGCAATTTTTCTGTCCACAATTAGTAAATATATAAATAAACAAATAAATTCATGAAATGCAATGGTGTAATAACAATGCTCTATTTTAAGGACACTATAACACTGTAATGGTTTGTAGATACACAATAAAACAAACCAGTATTCCGATAACAACAGAGTGGGAGCTGCAGAATGTAAGCCTAGTATTATTATAAAATAACTTCCCTGTATTATACTATTAAAATATACTATTTGAAAGCCGGTGAGGCTTACGGGTGATTTTCCATATTAAAATCTCCACAATTAGCAAAATAAATGCTGTAAAAATTGCCAATGCCAGTACCGTGCACAGTGGCATTATCATCTGGATATTAACGGAGTGTTTGGGGGTAGAATCCTCTAAGATTCGGTTTTCAGGAGCATAAATCTTCAAGAGGCGTTTAAGTATCCCCACTCTTTCCAATTCTTGTATTCTGCAACACAAAAATACCGTACATTACATTATACTTGAGATGCTCTAACTAAAAAGTGGAAATGCAACAATATTAACTAACTCTTAATAATAATAATACTTTTTATTTATATACAGATTTTTAATGTTTACACACATTTCTGTGCCGAAAGTTTTATTTTCCTTCTCCACCCGTTTCAATCCATCCACTCCATGCCCTCCAGACCTCTTGTTCCCATTCCAGTTCTTATTTCTTGCATCCACGAGTGGACACCATTCCAATTTTTTTCTAGGTAACCTTTTTCTTGCATACATCGTGCATGTCCATACCAATTTAATTGCTTATATCTTATATAATCTACTATTGAATATCTAATATTCATTTTTTTCGTATGACAGTATTTTTTATTTTTTTACTAATTTTGATAATAATAATAATAATAATAATAATAATAATAATAATAATAATAATAATAATAATAATAATAATATAATAATAATAATAATAATAATATTAACAATAACTGAAATCAACTCATTTAATCGTTACGTCACTTTTAGTTAGAGTATTTTAAGTATAAAATGTTATTAGTGACATCTCTTAACAATATAGTCACATCCAAACGTATAGCCTAGACTATCTCAGAATAATAATGAAATATTGGATAAACTTCAATAGAATTGTTATTTTTTTATCTCCACGATAGCGAGGCGGCTCCTTGGTTCAAATGGTTATAAATTTCCTATCCATCTATGTATACCTAGTTTGTATCTTGGTCTCTACATGTGAATTTCGTGGTGAACGAATCGGAGCCAGAGTATCGTATTTTTCTCGGGATTTCTCCCCATTTCCACTGCCAAAAAAAATGTAACTCTTCCTCTTATCCATACTCATGCCTTCCATTCCGTTTGATTTCCTCTGTTCCTGTGATGGGCCAATAGGCTGGTCAGGCGACGTCCTTATATATCACATACCTTCAATAATATAGACTTCATCTCATACCTTTTATTAATTGTTTTTATTTTTCTGCTTGTCTTTTTTCTTTCTTTTTTTTACATTGTTTACGTGTTTCCTTTTCCAACACTAGCACAAAACATATGCCCACATTTGAGATGGAAATTTTAAATCTCTTTCCGCTACAGGAAGCTAATCCGAAATGCTGGAGTGGAAGTCAGACACTCCATTGACTACTCCACGGCGCGTCGATGTATTATCGACGATGGTATTTGAACTTGCGTCGTTTGGGACTAGGGCATTATGCCATAGCCATCTCGGATACAGGTTCACACATCCTCGACCTGACATTGCCCCGGACACGAGTAGAGGGTTTACATTATGGTAGCGAAATTAGAATAGGCCCTATTAACAAAATCAACAAGAATGTAACTACCTGGGTTTAAATTAAGAGAGCTCCAAGTTGAGATGAGATGTTTTACGCATTTCAATATTACAGGCGGAAATGTGTTATTATTGATGAGTTAGCCCAGATTTAATAACATGCTGTTTATATCTATGGAGTAAGCCTAAAATCAGTTCGCACGTACAAATCACACTCTACAGAGTGTTCTGAAAGAACGGCTGCAATATTTACAGAGGAGGTAGTATGCAACGAAACATCTAGGCCCTGCCGTCCACCCCTTGGGATACCTCGGTCGTCATGACCATACTCCCAAGTCCTAGTTCTAGTCCTCCCTATCCTATGTTCGCGTCCACGTTCAAGTTCTCGGTCCTTAAACCAACACCCCAGGGAGAGGGTGTTGGAGTTTGCACTTCTGGGCAATTGATGAGCTACATAGTACATCAGGTCACTCAATCCTGACGACCCCACAGTTGGTCCACGGGCTCCATGAGCCTAGCCGGGAGGACTGCTGTCGCAGATCCACCGACCATTCCCCTGTTCTGCCTCCAGGGACGTGTCCTGCAGCCGTTGTGAGACCGGCTAGGGCTACAAGCCCAACAGTGTGAGACTTTTAGTACATCCAGGTGCTCATCTTCTGGCGACCCCACAGTTTGTCGACGGGCCCGTAGGCCAAGCCAGGAACCAGTACAGTAGCTCCCCGCTGGACTGGTCCGAGCCGAGCCCTGGTGTGCCCCCAGGGACGCCTTCTGCAGCTGTTGTGGGCCAGCACGGAGCTCGCAAGCTCCAACAGATGAGCAATTAGTACGACAAGGCGCTCAACTCTTGCCTACCCCCACTAATGGTTCACGAGTCCCTTGGACTTAACCGGGAGGACTGTCTAGCAGATCCACCGATCTTTCCCCCAGTGCACCAGCTGGGGACGTGTTTGGTTGCTGAAGTGGGTCCAGCCTGAGCATTTAGTACGTCAGGTCGCTCAACTCCTGACGACCTCACAGATTGTCCTTGGGTCACTCGGTTCCAGAGTCGGCGCTAAGTCTCACAGACCAAAAGACCGCGCTTCCTCCTTTCCCGAGCTTATTGACCTGGTGGTAATTCCCAGCATTACGCCCGGTATTGTCCCATCCAGCCCGTTTGCAAGACTAGGCCAAGTCGTGTAGCTGCTGTGAGGCAGCCCACTGAGCAATGTAGGCATCCAGGGAGCTCATCTCCCCATGGTGCCCCCACAGATGGTCTCAGGTTCAATGAACCAGGAGATAGGGTGCACGAATCCCTAGTCTCCCACCGCCCCACCAACAGCGGCACAGGCCCCCTGCTGTGGGCCGGGCAACGAAACAAGGAAATAAAAGTATATACACTTTTGATAATAAACTTGGTATCTTCTGACTTGTGGTCTGTATTTTACCATTACCATCCATTAACGCCACATAAAACTGAATCCTGCTACGTTCGAACAAGTTATTCTTGTATTCAGTTATTGCTAGATACAAACACAAAATTTGCCTAGTACTAACAAACGTCTACGTACGTCGTACAATGCTTTCTCATTTGTTTCTTGCCAACGTGTTCGAAGTAGAATGTATGCCGCTCTTACAAAATAAGACCAAAACTCAGATAGGCTTATATTAAGTTTAGGAATAATTTTGTAGCAACTTTTTTCCTTTCTTGTTGAATACTACCTCTGCTATATATATTGAACAATTTTTATCAGAACACTTTATTTAATCAAAATCCAAAGAATAAAAGAACCGAAGAACTTTTTAAAAGACATAGTGAGGTGTCAACATTATTTTGCAAACGGAAGAAGACATTTGCAGCAACTGATAAGGTTAGCTTAGTATATAAAGAAGCTGAAAATGCTAAATAAAACATAACATGTTAACATTGTAAGACTGTTGAAGATATATCCATGTATCTCACGTCAAATAATCCATTGGTTGGCGTGAATCATTCCTACTAAATCTCGAGTGTCGAAATAATAAAATAACCACTGGCAACTCAATTACCAAACATTCTCTTTGTTTCTAATAAGTAGGGCTGAAAAAAAGTATCGGAATCAGGATAGTAACTAATTTCTATACACATCGTTTATAAAATGCGTGTCTTAGTCGTGCGTCTCCACTGCCTGCTCGGAGCGGAGAGTGTGTATGTTCGACTCTCCTCAGTAATAGACCTATTTACGTGACTTGTGGTTGTATCAGAATGCCGAAACAAAAATTGTGCAAAGATGAGTCCATTCTTACACAAAGCGGACTGTACTAGAAGTCTGTCCCGTGTAGTTTGCAACACAGTTGTCCAAGTACGATGCAGCCTAGCCTGTAACCCATACTTTTTTCAGACCTACTAATAATTTAGTATCATAATATATCGAACATTAAACATTTCGATTACCTTTATTCTTATCTTCAATGAATTGAATAAAAACATGAATAGCAAATACTTCACATGACTTCAAAATATGATTCTACTTTATGAGATGAGGTGTACATTTTCCAATGTATATTTTTTTTTGGTTCACCTCAGTGTATCACTTCCAATGAATATCAAGTTAAGATTTTTTTTTTCTTTTGCGCGATGGTGCGTTTTGTGGTACTTACCAGCTATGGCGACCATTATTGAAAGTTCAACTTTTTACATATCGGGATTGCCAACCTAAATAACTATACTATAATACTACATTTACACCCACGTGCGGATAGTAAAACCACCGCCCTCTATGTATACTACGTACAATGTATATACAAATATATCAAAAAGGTAGTGTTAATATAGCCTACATTATACGAAACAAATCACTGCATCTTAAATGAACTGAACTTTATTTGAAACAATATAAAACAATAAATACGTACTTGCGGCCATGTTATAAATAATTTTTCTCAAGGCCTCCTGTTGTTTCAACTAATAAACATTGCCCACACTGTTAAAGTTAGTCAATTGTTTATAATGAACGCACATATTTCCAAGAAATATGTTATTATTTTACTATTATTTATTATTTTGAAAATCCCATAGCGCAAAAAAAGTACAACACATATTTGTGAAGTGTTTTACAGAATCTCGGAAATTAAAAACCTTTTTTCTTCCATTCTGTAAAAACCAGTTCCCAACCTCGCATCGTAATATACTATTATTTGACGAAGCTATTAACAGTCAAGGTTTTTAGCATCGAAATTCAAAAGTGAACATGAAAGGGTTGGCATATTTTGCTCAGAAGTCTGTATGTTAGACTCCAGATTCTTTTACACGCCATAAATCTGGGCACGGGACCTAAGGATTTTGTTACTTTCCGAAGTAATCCATACCAAGCAATTTTACGGCTCTTTTGATTATTTTTTATGAATGTCTAAAATTAGTTTATTTCATATTTTATAAGGTAAAATATTATAATGAAACGTACGTATGTTTGAATATTCTCATATAGGTACTCTGCTTGCCGATGACCATTGCAGATGTTGCCGGAATGTACGCTTGTGGAATAGGTATCACAGGGCACGAAATATTTTTCAGCAGACTTTTCAGAATACTATTTGGTCCAAGGAATGCGTATTTTTCAATATTACAAAGTCTTCTTAATCCTTCAATATGACTTTTTGGTAATTCTGGTTTCACCGGTGAAATCATTCTTGCGTTGAGTATTTGCAGTAAGCTGTCATTTGATTTCTGAAATACATTTCCAATTAGAATTTAAAATGTAATTATTTAGTAGAGTGCATAGTATTTCATCAATCAAATTTATTTTCGTTCCAAGAAAGAATTAATGCACTTTTATTCATTTAGATTTGTACACGTAGGCCTCCTATATATAAGAGTGAATTCAAATTGCACATTAACCTTTCGAAAACCAAGCTCAAAAGAATACACTGAATAGCAATTGGGATAAAAAAATGTTCCCAAAACAAAAACATTGTAAATGAATAAAAATAATAAAACTTACACGATTTCGAATAAATTAAGTTTAAATCTAGTGAAAGTATCTCTGTCAGAATTTATTTTTATTTATTTATGTGACTTTACATATAGATTGGAATTAATATAAGAGAATTCATTTTATGTAAGTATTAAGTATATATATATGTTGTATTCCATCCAATAAATACTTACATAAAATGAATGCTCTTATGTTAATTCCAATCTACATGTAAAGTCACATAAATAAATAAATAAAAATAAATTATGATAGAGATACCTTTCACTAGATATAAACTTAATTTAGTCGATGTCGTGTAAGTTTTATTATTTTTAATCATATATATATATATGTGTGGTGTGTCTGTGTGTGTGTGTTTCAGTAACATTTTGAGGTAAAATAAATAATTTTGTTCAAAAAACAATATTTCCCCCTAAATTTAAATACCGTCAACAAATTATTTATGAAGAATCAGCGAATTATCATAATAATAATAATAATAATAATAATAATGTTTTATATATTCTGCCAGAGTTAAGGCCATAAGTCCTTCTCTTTCACTCAACCAGCACAAATACAAAAAATATTTGACAATATAGGTATACACGATACTAATTATGAAGAGTTAAAGATACTCGTATATTAAATGAAGTATTGTAAATTTCATGTACAAATATTATTTTATACTATAATAACAATACTAATACTTACGATAATGATAACAATAATAATGATAATAATAATATTTATAATAATAATAGTATAAATATGATAAATTATACGAAAAAACCAATTAGTATATGTACCTTACACTGGGTGTAAATCAGTAAAGTAAATTTGCAAATTTTGTGTAAAATCTGTGAAGATTCTTTTTTTGAAGAAATTCCAGCTGAATCATTCGCACCAGTAATGCGGCCCAACATGCATCCTTCGTGATATGGTGACAGTTAATGGATTAATTAAATTTTGATTAATTATATTAAGATATTTTCTTTTCTATTTCTAAATAATTTCAGAAACAATATTTTATTCATCAGACATTTTCAATTAAATGAATACAGCTAATTAAATAATCAAACCGGAGTTTCATCACCATGAAGACATAGAGTAGGCCTATGTCCCTACAATGAGCTGATATTTTCCCATCATTCTTTGTATAATTCACTCGCTCAAGTCCTTCGTATCGTTGTCTCATCTCATTTTTGGCCCACCTATTGAACCCATTTCCATTGATTTTCTAACAATGAGTTTCAGTGCATGATTTTAGTTTCATATTCGTGCATATTGGTCAATGAAAATTAATATTTAACTGTTCTTATCTTTCCTGTCGTCCTATAAAAACCATGTAGTTCACTATTAAGTATTTTTTGCCATTCCCATATCTCTTCGTCTCTGGTTGATCAAACAAGTTTCTAATTATTCTATTCTCAAATACTAGCATTTTCCTCATCTCTTACAGTAAGATCCCAAGTTTCGTAACCATGTAATAAAACTGGAATATATATATTAATATTTTAAAAATAATTATTAGAAACAGAATCAATCATGGAATATGTACAAAAATACAGAAACAACTGGAAATCTCACGTAAGAAGAATTGAGCAGAACAAGAATACCACGTCAGATCTTAAATTACCAGCCACCAGGCAAGAGATCTTTGGGCAGACCCTTCAAACGTTGAATTGAGACCGTAACAGACCACTAGGTCTATCACATGAAAGGAAGAAGAAGAAGAAGAAGAAGAAAAATAATTTTGGATGTTAACCGCTGCAATAAATAACATTATGCGTTTCCGAAGATCAGCCTTTTTTTAATTTGTTTCTGCAAGTCATTCATTATTATTATTATTATTATTATTATTATTATTATATTATTATTATTATTATTATTATTATTATTATTATAATTATTATTATTATAATTATTATTATTATAATTATTATTATTATAATTATTATTATTATAATTATTATTATTATAATTATTATTATTATAATTATTATTATTATAATTATTATTATTATAATTATTATTATTTATAATTATTATTATTATAATTATTATATATATTATTATTATTATAATTATTATATTTATTATTTATAATTATTATTAGTAGTATTATTATAATTATTATTATTATTATTATTATTATTATAATTATTATTATTATAATTATGATTATTATTATAATAATAATAGTAATTATTATTATTATTATTATTATAATTATTATTATTATATTATATTATTATCGGTCATAGGTACCGGTATGTGAATTCAAAAAATATTGATTTGTTATTAAGTGTTTATTCCCATTAAAAAAATATTTATATTCATAAATTTCATGGTAAAATTCCGTTAAAGTATTATTTACAATATAAAAATATAATACAAAATTATCTACCTTGTACTGACTCACTAGCTGGTTTTAGCGAAACAACCTTCTGCTGGGAATGGGACTGATCCCGAAAGGCCTGCAATGTTTTAACTATTTTACTATTTGAGGGGACTCCATATGAGGTACATAATTTTATATTATAATTATATATTTATTAATTAAATAAAAATAAAACGTAGTTTTATTTGATTTTCATATTTATTATATAGTAGTAGTAGTAGGACTTTATTAGACAAAAAGTAAGATATTTACAATATTATTTACAAATATGGGTCGCACGGGCAGTAAGCCGTACGTGCTGTTGACAGTCCGTTACAATAAAGTAATAATTGGTACTAGTGTAAAGAAAAATAAACAAAAACAGCAATAACATTACAATTACATAAAGAAAACACAATAAAAATATTACCATTAAATAATAACACAATAGCATTATACACTAAAAACATTAACATTACAATTACATAAAGAAAACACAATAATATTACAATTAAGTAATAACACAATAGCAATAACATTACAATTACATAAAGAAAACACAATAATAATATTACAATTAAATAATAACACAATAGCATTATACACTAAAAACATTAACATTACAATTACATAAAGAAAACACAACAATTAAGTAATAACACAATAGCAATAACATTACAATTACATAAAGAAAACACAATAATAATATTACAATTAAATAATAACACAATAGCATTATACACTAAAAACATTAAAATTACAATTACATAAAGAAAACACAATAATATTACAATTAAGTAATAACACAATAGCATTATACACTAAAAAAACATTAACATTACAATTACATAAAGAAGACACATTAATATTACAATTAAATAATAACACAATAGCATTATACACTAATTAATTTATATATAATTGTTAATAATTAATGGTATTGCATTTTGATAACATATATTTATTCATGAATGAGTGTTGTCCTTATTTTTCGCGTTTTGTCCAGAAATTTACCGAGGTTTATCCAATTTTCTGGATTTACCAATAACTCGTAGCATGCCAATCTTTCCCGATTTGAATTTAGAAATATTTCCGGTAATAACTGACGTCTCCAATATTCTAAATCATTACATTTTCCTAATATATGTATCTCATCTTCAAAGTTCCCGCACATTGGACATATTCGCATATATAATTCAGTGACAGCTGTTTCGGTACACTGTACCTTCTTGAGACATGTTAACAAATTATGAATTGTGTGCCAACTGATCTAAGCAACAATACAACAATATTTATTTAAATTTTTAAATTTAACAAGGGGGATTCATTCAAATCAAGTTGAGAATTTAACAGTTTTTTACTACTTTTAAATTTATTAATTTCTACAGCCTCCAAAAAATCTAACTTCTTACCCTTATCACAAATATGTAAAATTTCAAAATTTGGATCGAAACAATGATTAAATTGGAATAGGTGGTTAGCATATTTTGAATTTTCTAAATTTCTGTTATATGCTCTCATGTGTTCCTTTACCCGAGATAAAAGGATAAAGGAACACATGAGAGCATATAACAGAAATTTAGAAAATTCAAAATATGCTAACCACCTATTCCAATTTAATCATTGTTCCGATCCAAATTTTGAAATTTTACATATTTGTGATAAGGATAAGAAGTTAGATCTTTTGGAGGCTGTAGAAATTAATAAATTTAAAAGTAGTAAAAAACTGTTAAATTCTCAACTTGATTTGAATGAATCCCCCTTGTTAAATTTAAAAATTTAAATAAATATTGTTGTATTGTTGCTTAGATCAGTTGGCACACAATTCATAATTTGTTAACATGTCTCAAGAAGGTACAGTGTACCGAAACAGCCTTCACTGAATTATATAATAAATATGAAAATCAAATAAAACTACATTTTATTTTTATTTAATTAATGAATATGGATTTTCATCAAGTAAACACCAACTCAATTGATTAATTATATATTTATTTATATATGTGAACGTATATTTGGTTTTTTATATTTGTGCCCTAATTTCTTAGTTGTGTTGGATTTTAGTATTTCCTATCATCTAATAATACATCATCAGCATAACTAACAGCTGATTCATACTATTCACTTGTACACTCTGAATTATTATCATTCAACGATTTTATTCCATGTTCTGGTACAAAATTTAATAGCATGTCTTTACTTTAATCCACTCTATACTAAAAAAATCTGAAAACAGTTTTTCGCCTCACACGTTAATATTGGTACTATTTACCCAAATTTAAATACGTATTACGTTTTATGAGTTCCAAATTGTACCAGGATACTATATAATTTCGTCCTCAATTGAATCGTATTATTTTTTAAGTTCGCATATAGACGAATGCATAATAGCCTATTTGTGTCCCATGAATAACGAAGCCTGCTATTAATAGCGGTGGCTCAATGAAGCTTATTTGGTGAGCTGTTCCAAGTAAGGATTTTCTTGACGCTGTACCTACACATTAACAAACTACACATTCATTTCATTTTTACGTTGTTCCGTTTTCGATTATACATAATTTAAATGTGTTTTCTATATTTTCAACTGGGTTATGCCTCTTGCCCAAGGATTATTCTGTGATCTGTGTGTTTGTCAATCTTAACCCTTAAATTGGCGAACACTAATTTTCTCGAGTTAATTATTTAAGTGTGGCGGACCACTTTCAAAACTAAATCACGCACGACTGTTATTATTAGATATATATCGTGTAATTCGACACAGATATAAGTAATTTCTAGTGTTTTTTATTTTGTATAATTAAAAATAGTAAATTAATGTATGTATCCTATAGGATACATCTCCAATTTAAGGGATAACCACAGCTTTCCTGTCCCTGCTTACAAATGTGTCTGTCCAACGGTATTATTTATTTATAAACAGGTTTACAACGTAATAAAATATCTTCCTGTGCCCAAAGCTATTTAGATTATAATATTATATCTCCATTCTTATCTATCTCCCCATTCCAATTCTTCCAGATCTATTTCCAACATGCGTCTTCTTATATCATCCATCCATTTAAATGTAAGCCGACCTCTCTTTCCTTTCCCAGGTGAAACGGGAAATCCATTCCGAAGCCTCTCTAGGTAATATTTTCTCTGGCATCCTACGTATATGACCATACCATTCTAGTTGTCTGTATCTCACAAAATCTAATATTGAATTTTGGACTTTTATTTGTTGTTTGATGATATTATTTCTGATTTTTCTCAACGGTATTAACATTAATAGTTACAATAGTTGTAATATTTGATAGTAAAATTTTGGTCTTATAAATCAATACAATGATTCCTTTTATAACTTCAAAGAGAAAATGTTTCTATTAGTCTCTTCGGCTTACATGATAGGCTATATTTTCCTCAATACGTGGATCCGACAACGTAAACTGCTTATTCCCATCTTTCAAAATGATTTGCCATTTCATATGAAGTGGCCTCTCTCCATAAATTCTTCAAACTTTAATGCAATTAGTAAAACTGGGATTCTGATATATTCCAATTAAAATTCTACCCTCATTTAAAATAAAACTTTATGAAACAGGTGCAATTTAAATACTAGGCCATCTCCATTTCCATTTCAGCGTTGTTGCTCTTTTCATAACATCTGAAATACTGGAGAGACTGCGTAGCTTTTCATGTCCTTCAGTGAGATGTCAAGTATTGTCTAAGATCCGAAGAGAGGTCGACCTTCACCCATCTGCTTACCGGTTGAAACACAATTTTATTAAATCTCGAATATAGACGAATACATCCAGAAACACTTGCCTATTAATATGTGTTCATGGCTATCTTTAATTTAAATTATTTTAATTCATTTTTTTCGGATTTTTCACCCACTTGTTTACCAAACAAATATTATTTGAACTGAGAGTTTGAAACAAAGAATATGCCTGGGTAGTATTGCCTACTCATTTCTGGTCATGACTACCTGGCAAGGAGGTATAAACAGGTAAGTTAATATAGGTGACTGCACTAATCTGTTTACCAATAGAAATACATATCAAAATCAAGATAATTTAATTACAAACAAGATGGTATAGTATTGCCTGCAATAAACCGGTCACGAAATAGTATTGGCAGACTTTAAAGTTTAAAAATCGGAGTGAGCAAATATGCGTGAGGGAGTAGCTGCGCATGACGTGTTTGTTGAATGAAAGAGTGCGTATGGTTTTTGTACATGCGTTTGAGAAGGACAGCGTTTGTTTGTTGTTGGAATTATTTCGAAGTAACTGCGTCGAATACGTGCTACGTATTATTGTGATATTTCTAAAAAATTAATACAAAAAAATGAGTAAAAAGTGTTTTTTGTGTTGTTCAACAAAATCTGTTATTGATTTTAATAATTGTGCATAAAAATTGGCTTTTCGTAAAAAAAAATTAAGTGCGGTGATGTTCAGCTAACCAAAGAATCGCTTAAATTTGTTGGCTATCACTACACGTGCAATGGTAAAATTACAGTTTTAAAAAGTAAATAAAAAACGAGTTTGAAAATTTAGTCACAATCAAGAAATAAGTACCTTATAATTTTATTTAAATCAGTAATGTTGAATTGGCAGACATTAAACATTAAAAAGGAAGGTCGTTGTCTGTAAATTTGAGTATTTTCAAAGTTTTGATCATTAATAAATATTTTAATTATGAAATTTTGTAATATCATAAATTAATGATTTTTTAAAATATTAAATCTAACTTATTTTAATGCATAAAATAATTTTTTTTTGTCTTTGTTGACATATAAACCAATTTCCCTGAAGGCTTTTGCATTTATCGGTTCCTCATTAACATTATTTCATATTAAATTCACAACATCGGCATACGCCAAACATAAAATAAGGTACGTAAACCAAATAACGCCTACTTAATGTTGCATCATTTATAGAATTTACCTTGAAATTGAACTGTCAAACACTTTTCATAATTTTTTTTTTGTCAACATCAGCTAGCAAAATATGTATAATGCAAGAGTTATTCAAATTTTGCGGTCGGGACTTTCCTTAACCGCCAAAAATTAAACGCGCCTCCCCTGCCAAAAGCGAAATTGGCATATGTTAACAATAAATTACATGAATCCCTAAAATAAATGCTATCAGTAATATAATAATATGTTACAGTACAAGAATGCTTTACAATGCTTTACGTATGAGTTGAAATATATTTATGTCCGAGTCAATATGTGACGTCATAATTTTTCAACGAATATGTATCCATTACTGAATCATAAACTATACTCACTGGCACAATCGAACCCGTAGGTTCATGGCCGCGCGGACATAAGCTCTCCATACATCCGTATCCTGAGTCAATGTTTTCCAATCACCCCTGTATAATCTACATCCCTCAAATCATAGTTAATGTCATTCTCCCGCCTCATTCTTGGTCTACCAACTGGGCATTTTCCCTCTGGTTTTCCTACAAAATGCTTCCCTGCACGTCTTTCATTCCCCATTCGTGCCACATGTCCTGCCCATTGCAGTATATGAGACTTAACTCTTCTTATTATATCTGGCTTCCTATATATGTCATGTAGCTCACTATTATGCATTTTCTCCATTCACCTCTCTGTTCATTTCTTTTTGGCCCAAACATTTTCCTAAGAACTTTATTCTCAATTACTCGTAATCTTATTTCCTCCCTTAAAGTAAGAGTCCTTGTTTCGCATGCATATAATCTAACTTGAAGAATAACGGTTTAATATAGGCCTAGCTATTTTAGGTTTAACATTTTTTTAAAGGAAATGGGACAAGAGTCCCTGCATAATAGCATGCATTTCCAGAATTGAGCATATGTTTGATTTCTTTGTGCATCTCATTCGTATTTGTAATTATTGTTCCTAGATACTTGAAATCAGCCATTTCTTTAAAATTTCCTTCATTTGTCATAGTTGTCCATTTCCATTATATAACGCATTTGGACGTATATTTAGTTTTATTGATGCTTATTTCCAGTGGTGCTACTTTTTTATTTTTGTTTGCTATTGTTGCTTAAAATTAGCATTTTTTGTTATTGATGTTACATCACGATACTTTATTTCGGGATTAAACACAACTAGTGTGACACTCACAGATGTATGTTGTGGATTTATGATGGACGTCTCTACCTGATTCTATAAAGCCTGTTGCATATATCATTGTCATGGTAACGTTAGTGCACATCATTATATTAGGGCTGTACGTGACTCAGATCAAGCCATGGAGGTTGTCTTGCTTGTAAAGGCGTGGCCATCTTTTTAGATATGTTTAAGATATCTTCGTAATTTTCAAACATTTTCAAAATTAATGTAGGATAAATAATAAAGAGAGTTCAGTGACGAATACCTGAAAAAATAATCAAATAATTTACAAACAGAAAATATATTATAGGAAAGAGACAAAACTTTTTAGTGTAACCTTCGAGCTCATATGTCTTGCTACGGACCATATCCGGGGAAAACTGCCCCTGCATACTGATGGAAAAAGAAAATTTCAGAGTTGAACGCGTCTATACACTACTTGGGTTCCGTTTTTAGTAGTTTGTTTGTTCCCTCTTCGGCAGTGGTGATGACACATAGGCAAAAAATGTGACTTATAACTTCTATAAAATAAAGTAACCTGAACTTCTTGCCAATCACAAGACAAATTATGTAATTTTTCTTCTTCTTGGTGCTGAAAACATCACCAGTTGTTCCATAATGCACATGTGGACAGTACTAGGATTCATAAAAAAACTCACAAAGGAAATTCTGTTTGTAAAATTAGACTTTCAAAAATTCCATGGTTTATTCAATCTGCCATTTCGTGAATATGATGAAAAGTTCATACCCTTTCACTACGAACTCAGCACAGATTTCTTCCCTATCCTTCAAATAACTGTCACTTACAGCCATGAAGTTTAACATTAGGTGATTTGACAAAAAAAATGTGCCCTTAATCTCTTTGGTTTATACATGCCTCAATTACATTTGAGTTCTGTGTGTAAGAAAACCTAGATCACTGACGGCCCCCTCCCGGCCTCATTCTCAATCCATTCAGCCGTCACTGCTTAATACAGTAATAATATATATATACACACTAGTCCACCGCTGTGGTCTTGAGGTAGCGTGCTGCCTTGTCACGCAGTGGGCTCGATCCCCGGTCAGGGCAGTTTTTCAGGGTGAGGTTTTTATCGGGGTTTTTCCACGCCTGTAAGACAAATGTTAGGAAAACTTTAAGGCCCAATTGGTCCCCGAAATCATATGGCCATCATCATCATTACCATTTTTATCAATATCATCATCATTATCGTCATCCTTCACCGGTGTGGAAAGCAACGGGAAGCTACCACACCTACAATTCCCTAGTAAAGCTACTGGCATAGCATGAAAATGCTCTATGATTGCAGTGAAGGACCTGCCTTCGGGCAGAATTACTGTGGATGGATATATACTAGCTAATACCCGGCGTGCGTTGCTACGCCTAAATAAATGAAAATTGATGTGTTTTTATGTTATTTGAATAAATAAAAGGAAAACTAATTATAAATTTGTATCGAAATTAATTTTAGATACCCCGTGCTAATTACCCGGCATTACTCGGAAATCTATTTATCTCGATCTTCTTGGCTTAAATGAGCTGAATGTCAGAAATTGTTATTATGAGTTATCCGTAAAACAATATCCACCGTGCACCGCAACGCTTGCCCTGGAATCTACACATCCCGATCTTCTTGACATCAACGAAAGAGAAAAAAAATAGTTTTAAAAAACTAAAAGAACACGCTTTATTAGAAAACTAAAAAAACACTTTTTTTTATTTTCTGATGATTATGGTCAGGATTTTAGAAAATAAATATGAAATTGTTGTATTGTCACGGGTCCTCTACAAGTATACAAAGTTTCAAGTCGATCCAATGTTTCTAAGTGGGTGAAAATCGCATTGAAAGATTCCGTTACATTGATACAAAAACACTTTTTTGATTTTCTGACGATTATGGCCAGGATTTTAGAAAATAAATATGAAATAATTGTATTGTCCTCTACAAGTATACAAAGTTTCAAGTCGATCCAATGATTTTAAGTGGGTGAAAATCGCGTTGAAAGATTCCGTTACATAGATAGATATATAGATAGATAGATAGATAGATTAGATAGATAGATAGATAGATAGATAGATAGATAGATAGATAGATAGTATAGATAGCTTAGATAGATAGATAGATCGATAGATAGATAGATAGGATAGATAGATAGATAGATAGATAGAGTAGATAGATAGATAGATAGATAGATAGA
>JASPKZ010001600.1:1627500-1772500 GCA_030220185.1 Diploptera punctata
TCTGTCGCGGACTTTTTGTGAGTTTTTTTTTGGAATTATTCAATTGTATGTACATTAATTTGATGCATTTTTTATGATTTAGAGAGCTTAAGCCATTTAAGCATAGAAAAAGCTACTTTCTCACGTTTTTCACTATAAAAAATGATTTTTAGGGGTGAAGGGGTTGAGTATTACAATTCTCTTATAGCTAAAACCTCCCCGGGAAACTCCTGAACTTTTGCAAAAAGCCCCATCACAATCGGATGAACGGTTTATGGCAAAGCGATAAATGACAACTGCACACCCCACCACAGACACACACAACGGACAGGCACACGGCACATACACACGGACAGACACACGGACAGACACACGGACAGACACACGGACAGACACACGGACAGACACACGGACAGACACACGGACAGACACACGGACAGACACACGGACAGACACACGGACAGACACACGGACAGACACACGCACAGACACACGCACATACACACGCACATACACACGCACATACACACGCACATACACACGCACATACACACGCACATACACACGCACATACACACGCACATACACACGCACATACACACGCACATACACACGCACATACACACGCACATACACACGCACATACACACGCACATACACACGCACATACACACGCACATACACACGCACATACACACGCACATACACACGCACATACACACAGACAGATAGGAAGACAGGAATTAAGGAAGGGTACATAGTTTTTTTGGATAAAAGACTATTTATGCAAAATTAAATATAATGTATCTGTTGCATTAAATGTTTTTGTAATAAGCATAGAGGCCGATACTATAATATTTTTGGAACTTTTTTAAAGTTATTCTCTCGCCTACCCTGTTAAAATTCGGAGCTTCTCCAAGGAGGCGCATAACCTAGTTTGAAAGCCGTGCACTATATGTTGCTTCTCTCCATCTTTCTTCATTTTTGTAAAATTGAGTATTAGCGTTAAAGGTATATATGACATTATATGACTCAGGTTCCTACGTTGTTGAGTACCTCAAAATAATCGAGTTCTGCTGAACTCTGAAGCAATCCAAGACGATAAGTTCCATCCTCAAGCATTTCTTTGAATGAGGTGAAAGGTAGCTTCTGATATCGAATTGTGAGTATGGAGATTAAAGTAGCTGAATAGGAAGACACTTAGAACTACTGACGTGAAACATAAGCAGTCAGAGAAACACGATTGCGTTGTTTGCGAAGTCTACTCCGGCGACAGCGCTTGAACTGTAAAACAAAGACAGTGGCATGCAGTAAATTATGGCAAATGGAACTGCAATCATATATGTCTTATAAATTATATGCTAAGGATTACGCAGTGTACAATTTGGGAAAATTTAAAATATACGTTTATTGTGTTTATTCAGACACATTTCAGTTTTTACGTATTTATTTTTAACGTTTGTTTAGAAGTTTTCCGATGCTCGTTTTCTATAAATTCCATTTGAACAGTAATGTTCGACAGATGGTAATGTTTTTCATGTATTGGATATGTTTAAGTTGTAATATTCCCCTTTTGTTTGATTGAAAAATTGGAAAATGATGTAGGTGTAGGAATCCTTATTAGGAAGCGGTATTGATATTTTATACAGCTAAAAAACTCACGAGAACACGAGTGGGGCATGCAGAGAGGGAGGCTGTTATCGCTGTGAATGCCCGGTGCACGCAGTTATACACATTGAACTCCATTAATCATTTACAAACCTTGTGCTCCTTTCTTGCACAGTCATGTTATGAATCCATGTGTTGCGGTTACTAATATTGCTTCATTTCCATAACCGTGTTTATTAAGATTGTGTTTAATTCGTCCATGTGTTGCGATTACTAAAATGTTTTCATTTTCATTACAGTGCTTATGAATATTGTGTTTTATTTCGTTAAGAAACTTGACAAATATTTTCAGGACACTTAGCACTAAGATGCATACGATGGAAATGTTACAACTGCAGTATTAAATCACGCATTCCTTACGCTTGCCATCTCGTCAGCTCCTAGCTGTACTATCCTTACTTATAGCAACTTACATACATTGAAATATATATATATATATATATATATATATATATGTGTGTGTGTGTGTGTGTGTGTGTGTGAGATTCAGGATTTTTGTGAAAAAGGGAGGAATAATAGAAAACGCAATCAACTTATGTGCTTTGACGCAGAACAAATTTCCACTGCTATGGAGAATGCACTTCTTGCAAAAGGAAGGGAAATGCAGTTCCAGCATGATGGATTCAGTCGCACTTTAACCGTGGTTTAATAGTACGTATCAATAAGAAATTGATAGAAATAGAGAACTTGTTAAATGGTCCACATGCGATCACATTGTCTTTATAGCAAACCAGATATAATAAGAACAGTTAGGTCTCGAAGACTGCGATGGACAGGGCACGTGGCAAGGATGGGAATGAAAGGGGTGCATGGAAGCTTCTTGTAGGAAAACCGGAGGGAAAAACGCCCAGTTGGTGGGAGAATAACATTAATCATGATTTGAGGCAACTAGATTATACAGGAGATGATTGGAAATCATTAGCTCAGGATAGGGATATATGGAGATTCTATGTCCGCGCGGCCATGTATCTATGGGTTCGTTAGAGCCAGTGAGTTAGTTAGTTAATACTAAGCTTAATTTAAATTTGCATTTAATTTTTATCACTTTATATTTTTATTATATTTACATTGTCGAGAGGAAGAGACTGATTATTGGTCATAACGTTATATGCAAATATATTAATATAATTTAAATACAATAATCTACTTAGAACCTTAGAAAATCAGACTGAATAAAATTTATGAAAGAAACATACATATAAATTAAAAGCATTTTCTATAAAAAAGAAAAATGTTTGCTCTAGTTATAAGATTATATATGTATACCCGAACTTTCCCTCTCAGAGACATGGCTGCTCCCAAGAAGGAGATTCTTCATCAATCTAATATATTTACCTTTATTTCTTCTCTACCTGTGTTATCGAGTGACAAATTATTAGCTTATACCTTCAAAGAGATAGCTAGTACTCAACTGAAGTATTACTTGGATGGGAATGGCCGATTACATTTTGTACAGAAGCTGTAATTTAGGCTTGATGTTTCCTTACAAGCCTAAAAAAGTCAGTCTGGGAACCAACGAATTAAATTCATTTCCTCAGGACTTGTCCCTTAGAATTTTTCATCAAAAATCCATTGACCCCATTCGGGTTTGAACCCGTGACCCTCGAAACTAGAGGCGAGGAACATAAACACTAGACCACCGCGGCCGACATAATAATAAGATTTATGTATAAACCTGCTAGATAAGAGAGTAAATTCTGTATTGTTTAAAAACATGTAAATTTAATTATATAAACTATAATGCCCTAGGTTGTCATTTCGACATTTCTGGTGTTCTCTCCTGGCATTGGCGTAATTGTAGTAAAAAAAAAAGGTAAAGTGATCCCATCATAGGCCTCAGGAGACCCTTGGGGTAGTAGGAGGTTAAGGCTCCCACTTTTTCTGAACAATCGACACTTGATGTCCGCCAGGTTGTCGGCCCTGCGTGACGGCCACCTTTACCCCCAGAAAAAGTGTCTGGTATTCATTTCCGAGGCTAAGTCGACCCCAGGGTCATAGTGCCGCCAGAAGGTTTGGGTCAGTTTAAAATTCCTGATCCCACCGGGACTCGAACCCTCGATCTTCCCGCTTGTAGCGCAGTGCCGGTAATTATTGTAAACTATTTCTGAATTGGGACGCCTGGAAGGCGGAGTTACGTTACCCTGATGATATGATGGGTGATTAATTATAATAAAACGCCAGGAGAGTACTTAACCTAAACTTAACCTAAATTCCAGACCATGGGCTACCACAGAAATAATTCCCTTTACCGAAAATTGGTTTGACTGGGAATCGAACCCGGAACCCCATGAACAGTAGTCAGAAACGCTGACCACTAGTCAATGAGGCTGATCGTTAAGACAAACATACAGTTATGTGTAAATAAATGTATTACAAATGTATAGAATAATCCACAATCAGATGTCTACTGCGATACCCCCTCAAACGCACTGGCCTAAATCAATATTAATATATGGAATAGCTTAGTATCGATAGAATTTTATTTTCTGTGTACAATGTATGTGCAGTTACACTAATTTAAAGCCATTTCCTCGTCTTCGAACACACAAATCAAACTCCGGATGAAGTATGAAGCCTGTTGGGCTATAACTTATTACAATTGAGGAGTAGAATGGAACATGGGCATAATTCATGTTTTGCTTTTTTATCCGATCAATGCATCTTTGGACTTGCCATTTTGTTCTTGGTCAGCCTGAAAAGTTTCGTTTCGATATCTCGTTAGAGCTGATTGTATCAATTAAAATAAAAAAACAATGTTATGCATTTAGTTATGTACCAAATGCTAATATCTCAAAACGTATATTTTTTTTATCGTGCCCATATTCCATTCACCTACTCCCGATTGAGGGTCTTTCCACTTTTCAGCGGTTGCCCTTTTACTGGCCCTTCACATCCACATGTGTCAATCACAGAGGTAGATGATCAACAGCCAGTGTAGGGGTGACATGTGGTTAGCATGTCGAGTCCCCCAGCCGTTATAGCTGGTTCCTCAACCTGGAGCCGCTACTTATTGTAGCTACCCAATTGCCTCACGATGCTGGGTGGGCACCGGTCCCATACTGGCCGAAATACCATGAGAAAATTTCTTTCCTCCATGGAGACTCGAACCAGCGCAAGTCCCGTAGCTCTGCTCCAAGGCTTCCTACCTTAACCGCTCGGCTACGGCGCGGGACCATTCAACTACTCAATTCATAAAATTACCTTGTTGACAGAGTATAGCAAGCACAATGAACGTTGACTGCACGATCGTATATTTAAGCAGTTGATCCTTTCGATTGTCTGCATACAAATGCCCCAAATAGTCTGTTGCAAATAGTCCGAATGTGAGAAGAACAAATATCACAGCAATAGCTATCCATAATCCCTTGTTGAAGGGAGATAAATATTGCTCCCACGTATTTTGGAAGACATTTGGCTGGCGAATGTACACAATAAGCCTACGAACAAAATAAAAACACATTATATAATTTCGAGCTTGTTGGCAGTTTGCTATAATGGAGATAAGGAAGTATTACTTTAATCAGTTATAAATGTGCTTGCAGAATAGGATATTGAAGAGGATGATATATAGACAGTACAAAAAAAAATTGTTAAACAGCCTAGTGTATTAAACGTAAAATGACGATAAAAATATACATAGTTATCTAGACGACCAGTTACAAAAGCAGAGGTTTACTAACGAGATGATCAAGTTAGAAGACGGCCGAAGGGAGTGTTTTAAGAGCAGCGAGTCACTAAACTTAACCTTGTAAAGTGTCGTCTACAATGTTTTATCTATGTTCATAGTATTTTGGTATATGCTGTGTATTTAGTATGTTTAATGAAATTTATTTATTTCGAAAACGGTATGTTTAGAGAAAGAGTAATGTGGATTTTGGAGAAAAAAATACACAATAAATCAACAAACATTGTTGTTATATTCTGCAATTTTGGGTAATGGTTTCATAATATGTGAATTCATAGTAAACATGAGCGGAGAAGGTAATTTTCAAGATTCATGAGGAAATATTTTGAAAGCAATCCAAGATACAACTAATAATATACTTCCAGAAAAGTCAAGGAAAATGTATTTATGTAGTTATAAGAAATCATCATTATAGTGTATTTTACGTTTTGTTGAACCTGTATTTTATGTTTTGATAGCATATTTTGTTAGATTTTACCCCAAAATGCTCCAGGTTGTCATTTCAACATTTATGGTGTTCTCTCCTGGCATGGCTTACTTGTAACCCACTTCTGAGGTTGGGGCGCTTGGAAGGCGGGATTACGCTGCCCCGATGATATGAGAGTTGTTGATGATGGTAATGATGCGCCAGGAGATGCCTTAAACTAAACTTATGCTAATTAGGCGAGAATATTATTTTGTTGATAATGAAGTCCTGATGGTGTTTGGGAACCGTTTAGGTCTTAAAGTTTCCTGACATTTACCTTACAGGTGAGGAAAAACTCCAAAAAAACCTCACCCAGGAAACTTGTCCCGACCGGGGATCGAACCGTGCCCGGTGCGTGACAAGGCAGCACGCTACCTCGAGACCACAGTGGTGGACTTTGTTAGAATATAAAGTATAAGTTTTGTTGCCTAGTAACTACGAACGAAAGCGTAGATAAAATAAGTTTAAAGTATAAAGTTCTGTTTGAATTCCAGAAGTAAAAACATGGGGGGGGATGGGTTTAACTTTTTACTCTGTATATGTGTGGGTCTAACGTTAAAATATTGCCCTGTTTTATTTAAACACTCTGAGTAGGGAAATAAATCTACAATTTTGCTCACTACATTCGATGCAATCTGTTTTTATAGTTTCGTACATTAACTTTAAATGAATCTGTATATCATATTCACAACTATGGAAAATGACAAAAAATGGAATGTTGAATTTGCAATGTTATGAAAAGAAGACATTTTATTTGGGTATGTGTTTTTATTGTGTATTTTCTTATTCTTAAGAATACCATTTTTTTAAATTATAACCAAATTTCAGTAGAAGATATAAAAATATCTCATAAAGTGTAAGTTTTTTAGTATAGTTGGTTTATGTGGACGTATGTGTGTGTGTGTGTGTGTGTGTGTGAGAGAGAGAGAGGGAGAGAGAGAGAGAGAGAGAGAGAGAGAGAGAGAGAGAGAGGAGAGAGAGAGAGAAGAGAGAGAGAGAGAAGAGAGAGAGAGAGAGAGAGAGAGAGAGAGAGACAGAGAGACAGACAGACAGAGAGAGACAAAGTATATATATAATTTCCTGCTTCACATTCATGGAAACATTCTCTAGAAAAAAAAAGAACTATATTAGATTTTGTTAGCATATATTTTAATGGCATTACCTTATGAATAAAGCTGATTTTTTTCACACCCACTACACTCGAGACGAAAGAGAAAAATGGTATAACTAGCTTTACAAAGTCCTTATAAATTCTAAGCTGGTAAAAAAGGTTGTTTGCTTTTATAGGATTATTCCACTTTTTTGCCATGATAATATATTACACCTACCACAGAAATAAAAGTAAAGAGAAAATAATTTCACTTTCAAAAACACCTGTTTCGTTTATGGCGTGTTTCCTTTTATTAGAATTAATATTTCGAGAAAACTTCGAAATGAACAAACTTGCTCTCATGTCTTTCTATTAAACGTTTAAAAAATCTGTATAGGTAATCTTCACCTTCCCAATGTTTTTTTTTGTGCTATAGTATAATAGGCTTCTTATTAACTTAATATTTGAGTAGTGTAGATGAAATTCACAGATAATTCTTTACATATAAAGAATTCTGAGGTCTATTTTTAATCTTAGCTACTAATTGAGAGATTCTTTACGAAAAAAACCTTTGGCTGGTTAATTAATCTATAATATTTTTATATTTAAATTAAACAGGGATATGCAACATTAATAGAGCTTATTAAGTAGAGATCTGTGAAATTAGAGAGTCGCGATAACGCGAAATGCTCTAATTTTGTCATTTTCTTGTATCATTTCTTAACTCCACTACCCATAACCTCAAAAAAAGCATTTATGAATCCAATAGAAGGAAACAGGTGTTTTTGAAAGTGAAATTATTTTCTCTTTACTTTTACTTCTGTGGTAGGTGGAATATATTATTGTGTACAAAAAAGAGGAATAACGCGAAATAATAGGCTATGATAACGCGAAATAACACCGAAATTAAAAATTTGCAACGAATTCCGGAGATTTTTTGTTCTATTCGCGAAATTTTCATAATGCATGTTTAAAGACTGTTTCCGGATTCCATCTTCTTTTTTAACTGCCATATCTGATGGCGCTATATCTGCTTCCTCCATGCACTCTTGCATAGGGAAATGGTTGCAACACAGTTCACAACATAGAAGTAATATTGTTTGTCCTTCTCATGCCCATATATGGTCTCTCCATGGATTTTAAGTTCTATGGCCAATATGAATTCCAAGAAATACAAATTATATAACGTGTAAGATAAGTTATTTCCACTGAAGCAGAATCTTTTACTCCGACTCCTAGATTAATAAATTAAAATAATAAATTAATTAGGACGTATTATTATCTTGTTAAATGTCTAAAGGCTGAAATAATAACCGCAGGTATATGAAACTTATATGTAATCGAACCGTGAGAACACGAGGATTTTGATTTTCATATAATTGGATTAAAATAAATTGAATCAAACGAAGTTGATACAATTAGGAATAAACGATCAGTTAGTAATTAAGGAAACCATTTAACAAGTACATGGTACCGCTTTTGTTAAGCGACAGGCCCTTGACGCGGCTACAAAAGAGTTAAAATTTTAGAAAACTCATTTTACTAGCGGATTACTGGACATTTCTTTGTGGACCAGTAATCCAAGATCTTAAACTGAGCTTCGCTGACAGGTCATTAACAAAGCATGATTTGTGGCTGGGGAACTACAGCGTCGAGTAAACAACGCATTATAACGAACTCGACAAACCGCGAGGACGCGAAGCCTACCAAACAGGCGGGAAAAGGCCACTGACCCAAAGGAGTGTCCTACAGGGAACATGGTGGATCCTTATCCAATGGAAAGACGGCGATTCCTTCTTTGGGACTAGGGAATCGTTGTCAACCAATATAATAAAGTGTTGTATCGCGACAAGGTAATGACCTCATGACGACACGATGCCAGAGAGAGGGTAACGAAGTTTACCTTATACCAACAATAATTATATTAAGTTAGTTTTAGTTCTGCATTTCTAAGTTCAGCGTTCGGAGTCCTGAGTCCGGCGGAACTCACCGAGGCGGGAGTCGGGACAGACTCACCGGCATGGCGATCAATTAACAAACTACAAACCTAACTTCACTTATAATTTGTTCATTCGATATTCTACCTGGATTCTAAATGCGTTACTGCGGTCAATACCTTGTCCGACATCAAATGTGTCAACAATCTTACATATGTATAGTGTCCATCGATTAATAAAATATTTTTATTAAACTTCATCTCGTGTAGTCTTGCGCCGGCCAGCTCCTTGCTTATCCCTGAGAAAGAACCTCAACTCTAACCGATTAACAACCTGAGCAACCTAAGATCTCATACATGGAGATATCCTTTCGGTACTCCTAGCGCCCAACATCCCTTACTAACCATTCAACCCTAATTAAAACCCTATCTTACCACCTAAATGTTTGCAGACATAATTATCTATTATATATCAATCATTGTTAATTAATGGTATGTTCAAATCTGAAGAAAACATTTCTCACCATGGGGTTGTTTTTTCTTAAAGGGTAAATTTTGCTTACAAATTAGTGACTACGATTTAAATTTTATGTATTTTAGTCTATTAAAATCGATATCAATTGTATTAGCTAAACGTTGACCTTAAACTGCTGGATATATCATTCTTATAGGGATAAATTCTCAAATTTACATTTTTTTAGAATAACACCGACAAATTCCCAATAACATCGAAATGTCGAAATTTTAAAACGAATTTTCCCTAAAAATAAAACCACTTTCACGGGTCTATATTAATAACTAATAACCATATCAGTAATAACTACAAAAAAGAATTCAAAATAATTCTAAATATTGTAAAATTGCTTTCATGTTATAAGTGAAATTACTATCAATTTCATTTAAAATAAAATACATATTAGAGATTGCTGAATAAAATGTTGAAATATGTTGTAAATCAAATCAATACAAACATCGAAATGGGTTAAAAATAGTAATTTAATATTTGTGCGAGCTGTCGAATACATCCAGACTTGTATATTGATTATGGCAATAAATTGAGATATGTATATATATATATATATATATATATATATATACATATACATACATACATGAGGACTTTATTAAACTAAAAGTAAAGTAAGTACAATGTTATTTACAAATATGGATCGTACGGGCAGTAAGCCGTACGTGCTGTTGACAGTCCGTTACAATAAGTTGATGTTTAAAAAAAAAAAAAAAAAAACAAAAAAAAACAATACTATTACAATTAGATATCAATACAATTACATTATTCATTAACTTAGTTATGTAGAATTATCAAGAATTAATGGCATTGCAATTTGCTAATATATTTATTTATTCCTGAATAAGTGTTGTTTTTATTTTCCGCGTTTTGTCCAGAAATCTACCCAGGTTTATCCAATTTTCTGGGTTTACCAGTAACTCGTAGCATGTCAATCTTCCACGATTTGAATTTATAAATCTTTCCGGTACTAACTGATGCCTCCAATATTCTAAATCGTTACATTTTCCTAGTATATGTATCTCGTCTTCAAAGCTCCCGCACATTGGACATATTCGCATATCGTGATCGTCGCTAATTTTTAAAAATATCCATGCCCCTAACCTGAACCAAGCAAGACCTGATCTCTCTTTAAAATCCTAGATTGAATATATAAGATTCTTTTCCCCAAACTTATTTTAGGTCTCTTTGTAAAAATAGTGATCGTTTTCCCGTACATTCGGCCAAAATATTTTGTCGGTTTATATCTAAGTATCTCCTCCTAATTTTTCTCCACACATTCTTGCGATTTTCAGTCCCTTTTTCCCACACCCATCCCATCCCATGACTCAACTCATATTGAAGTTTATATATATATATATATATATATATATATATATATACACATACATACAAGTGTGTGTTTGTGTGTGTGTATGTTGTGTGTAGTGTGTAGTGTGTTGTGTGTAGTGAAAAAAACGTATCATTGAAGTAGCGTGTTAGTTCTTAATATCGCCCGCCGAGATTTCCTGACACACACACACATATATATATATATATATATATATGTGTGTGTGTGTGTGTGTGTGTGTGTGTGTGTGTGCGCGCGCGCGCGCGTAAACGTTAGGCCGGATTACATTAGTCACGATCCAAGTCGGACTCCGAATGGGAATTTCTGAATTAAGGAAATTTAATATAAGGCAGTTTAAAGTGTACTGGTAGAGAGACGATCTATAACACACGCAAGCTCAAGTACACAATTGACTCCCACTACTACCAATTTGCGCAGAGCGGAAAATGGGTCAGCGGCGCAGGTTTCTTTCCAAGTTGTAGCCATCCACTTACTATTTAAACTCCACCTCTTCTTCCATCTCTTCGCTCTCCATCCACCCATCTATCAACTCAGCAAACCATTCACCTATCCATCCACCCATTCTAGCCAACCAGTTTACGCAATTAATTATATTTGTATGTTTTCATAATTAATGTACGTACTATACAAAAAATCATTAAGTTTATAGAGACAGTTATTATAATGGATGAGAATAGAGATACAATCAGATGTTTGAGCCGAAGACATTCCAAAAAGATATAGGGTTTTTCATGTCTACAAAATATTATTGCAAACATAATTTTATGACACAATCATCTTCACTACTGCTATTAAATCTAATTCGTAATCATTCTAATATGAGTAATTCCCCTTCTTCCTTCTCACTGGCACTATCGAAACCATAGGTTCATGGCCGCACGGACATACGCTCTCCATACATCCCTATCCTGAGCTAATGCTTTCCAATCATTCCCTGTGTAATCTACTTCCCTCAAATCATAGTTAATGTTATTTTCCCACCTCATTCTTGGTCTACCAACTGGGCGTCTTTCCCTCTGGCTTGCTACAAGAAGCTTCCATGCAAGTCTTTCATTCCCCATACGTGCAACATGTCCTGCCCATCGCAGTCTACGATACTTAACTGTTCTTATTATATCTGGCTTTCTATAAAGACCATGTAGTTCATTGTTATGTAGTCTTCTCCATTCACCTGTCTCATCTCTCTTTGGTCCAAAAATTTTCCTAAGTACTTTATTCTCAAATACTTTTAATCTCCTTTCCTCCCTTAAAGTAAGAGTCCATGTTTCGCACCCATATAATATAACTGGTAGAATAATAGTTTTATATATTTCCAGTTTAACGTTTTTTGAAACGAGTTGGGACATCAAAAGTCTCTATAGTGCATAATAGCACGCATTTCCAGAATTCAGCCTATGTTTAATTTCTTTGTGCATCTCATTCCTATTTGTGATTATTGTTCCTAGGTATTTGAATTCAGCCACTTCCTCAAAATTTCCCTTATGTGACATTAGCTGTCCAGTTTTATTATATAATGAATTTCTACGTGTGACCATATATTTAGTTTTATTGATATTTACTTCCAATCCTAATTTCTTAGCGTTACTCAACAGGGTGTGCGTATTGTCCTTTAGTATCTCCTCGCTATCGGCCAACAATACTACATCATCAGCATAAACTAACAGCTTATTAATACTATTGAGTTATAAGCCTTCCTCATTCTCCAAAGATTTAATGGCATGCTCTAGTACAAAATTAAATAGTAGAGGAGATAGTGCATCTCCTTGCTTCAACCCATTCTGGATTTAAAAAGTGTCCGAAAACTGTTTGCCTACACGCACCCTACTCTTTGTGCCATTTAGACACATTCGTATAAGTCTAACTAACGTTTTAGGAATTCCGAACTCCAGCAGGATACTATATAACTTTCTCCCTCTTAATTGAATCATATGCTTTTTTGAAGTCTACATATAGTTGATGAATAGTATCATTATATTCCCATTTCTTTTCTAAAATCTATCTTATGCTAAAAATCTGATCTGTTGTAGACCTGTTTCTTCTAAATCCACATTGATGATCTCTTAGTATGTCATCAATATAGGGAGTAAGTCTGCTTACTAATATATTTGTTAGAATTTTGTACGAAGTTGAAAGTAATGAGATGCCCCTGTAGTTGTTGCAGTCAGTTTTATCTCCTTTCCTATAAATTGGTAGGATAATTGATTCCTTCCATTCGTCTGGAAGAGATTCTTTTTCCCAAATCATACTAAGTAACCAGCATATCTTGTACATCATTTTTTCTCCCCCTGATTTTATCAGTTCTGCTGGGATCTCATCTGAGCCTGATGCTTTATACATCTTCAATTTTTCAATCGCCATTTCAACCTCTAATGCACTTGGCTCTGCGACTAGCATTTCTGCTGTCTGTAAATTATCCTCCTCAATGTCCTGTTCTGTATGTACATTTAATAGCTAATCAAAGTAACTTTTCCATCTATTTAATATAGGCCTACTCCTGGAATCTGCAATCATATCCCCATTTTCATTCCGAATTATGTTTGTTCTAGCCTGAAATCCTTCTTCTCTCTATACTAATTCCCTGATATAATTCTCTAATGTTCCTATTTTTTGCATTCATTTCAAGATCATTAATCTTCTCTCTCAAATATTCCCTCTTTTTACTCTTTAGTAACTTGGTGGTTTCCCGTCTAATAGTACCCAATTGCTCTAAATTTACCTCATTTGGCTCGTGTAACCATTTCATTTTTGCTAGCTTTCTTTTCTTTACAATGTCGGCACATTCCTCATCAAACCATTTCTTGTTTTGCCTCTTTTTTAAACAACCAATGCTATCTGATACTGACAATTTAATAGCATCTCTTATAGCCTCCCATTCTTTATTTATATCAGTTTCTTCTTCGTTTGCCACATTGTCATCTGAAGATTCCAGTACTTCAAATCTATTAGCAATTT
The DNA here is from genome assembly GCA_030220185.1 of Diploptera punctata. NCBI lineage: Eukaryota > Metazoa > Arthropoda > Insecta > Blattodea > Blaberidae > Diploptera > Diploptera punctata. The sequence goes on from JASPKZ010001600.1 coordinate 1,641,154, forward strand.
TGATTTGGTATTCTTGCCGCATTTCATCATTTTTCAAGTTTTTTAATTCAAATTTTAAAGAATCATCTTTAGCGTTTGTTCCTCTCATAAGCGATAGCCGTTGTCTGATTTTCACTCTGACCAGATGATGATCCGAATTGCAGTCTGTCCCTCTAACTGATCTAACATCGATGATGCTACTGTGTCAGCGTTTATCCACTAATACATGATCTATCTGGTTCCGAGTTTCTCCATCTGGGGACGTCCAGGTATATTTATGAATATCCTTATGCTGAAATGCTGTACTCTTAACAATGAGATTCTTTGATGTGGCAAATGTGACTAATCTAACCCCGTTGTCGTTACTATCTTCATGGAGACTGAATTTGCCTATTGTTGGTTTGAATATATCTTCCCGCCCCACTTTTGCATTGAATTCTCCTAAGATAATTTTCATATGATATCGTGAAAGGCTATCAAATAAGCATTCTAATTCTTCATAGAACTCATCCTTGATCTTGTCATCTTTTATCTTCTGTGGGGCATGTACATTTACAATTATAAAATCATGTTTTTTTACCCTTTAGAATTATGTATGATACCCTATCACTAACAAAGTTAATATCTCGGATAGCGGATAGGATCCTCCTTCTGACTAAAAATCCCGTTCCAAATGCAGGTCTTTCTGCACCCCCGTAGTATAATGCAAAGCTTCCTGATTCCTGACTACCTTCTCCTGGCCACCTAACTTACTGTAAAGCGACTATATCCAAGGGTGATTTATCCAATTCCCGCGTTAATATCTCTAGTGCCCCGCTATTGTATAAAGTCCTAACATTCCATGTTCCTAGGAACATGTCCCTGTGTTTCAGCCTTTGGCATGGGTTCCCTGAAGTAGTCCCCGCCCGGAGATCCGAATGGGGGACTATTTGACCTCCGGAAAATTTTACCCCAGTTGAACCCACGTCCGCATTTCTTGACGGTTGTATTTTTACGGTGAAAGATCGTCACTCTTTCGCACAAGGTACTTTTTTCGTCTGGCTTATCACCTTCGACCAGTCCGACATGGGTAACCATATCGGCAGCAATGCTACCGCCGGCATAGCTCTCAGGATCATTTAAGCACGCAAGCCATTCCACCACGACAAGGTAAAGATACCATGGAGGGCTAATATGAGTAATAAAGAACAATTATTAATATTTGGAATTTTATAGATTGTGACCACAAAAACGCCAGTAGCTTCAGAACATTTATACCACGCGTAATATCTTATTTGCGTCTATTTTCTGACCACGGGTGTAAGTTCCAAAGCAAGTTTCGTTGTTAAGGATTGATTCAGTGGCATCTCATCTAGCCGCTGTTCCAGTAATTGAGTTCGCCCCCTAACGTTATTAAATAATTATACGTTCCATTGTTTTTTTTTTCATAAATGGGCACCCACTTTCTTGGCAAAGTTATGGGTGAAACTATTTAATTAAATTATTTATTTCAAATGAATTAGCTAATAAATCAATCTCATATAAACATACACGATTAATAGAAAGAATTGTTTTATAAGTGCGATTATATTTTCTAGATGTGAAAATAGCACATTGCGATACGAGTGTGGTTAACATTTTATGCGGATCGGGGAAAAGGTTTTTTTTTGTTTCCGAGATTACGTTATGTGTTTACCACATGAGTATTGCATACTATTTTCTTGCACTATGTGTATTTATTTTACTAATTCAGATATTAACTAAAATATTAATAAATATAATTTAAGATAAATGTTAGATTTCAGAAGGTAAACCGGATATAGGCCTATATGTTACTGTGGAGAAATAATAAGTATTGTTGGTTAAGTCGCCATCTTATATATAGCTATATATATATATATATATATATATATATATATATAAACTGTAAAACAATTATTTTATTAGGGATTTATTTCTGATTATGGAGAAAGTTTAAGACGATGTGTGCAGTGATGATGAAACAGAAGAGGAGTGGAAAGCTGGATATGATGAATTAATACCGAAATTAATACAAATTGCAGTATCACTATAATTATTTCAAAATAAATGTTTTTACTTACCGCACTAGTGCTTTGGTCATTTTTAAAGTATTGAGATTTATTTTGTTTTCATAGCAACCACGATTGTATGCGGGAATGTCAAATTACGATGCACATTGACAATAAATAGGCAATATTAGTTAACCATAGTAAAACCAACACTATAGAAAGGAATATAATCAGCAGGTTACAGACACATGGTGGAGATGGGGGAGAAGAACGGGGAAAAAAAACTGTACAAGTCGGACACCTCGCGGAAAGTAGGAGGTGAACACAAGAACATTTTTGTTAAAACCGCATGCCGGAGAAGCATGAAGGGATAAATAAAGAAGAAGACTAATAGATAATTGAAGAGAGCTGAGAGATATCGAACGAAAGTAATTTGTAATAAAACGCAGACAACATGCACAAAGGTTTCTAGCACTAACAGTCGAAGCACGAGTGTGACCACACATTACAATATAGTTCCTCAGGAGTTGTATCCGACAAACTGGTAGATATATGTGTTAAATAAATGTACCTTACCTGTCACTCCAGTATGGCCCCATAAAACTAATACCTAGTGTTCTTGTTTCGGTCATTGTAAAGGCAGTAATAGCCACTCTTCTGCCTCTCCTCTGACTACATTTCCCACCATCCCATTCCAACTGCCATTAAGCTGTAGGGAGCCCCACGCATGATCAGCAGGCTGCAGAAACCTTGTGCTGTAAACATATAAAAATAAATAAATATACACTTTTGCTCCTGTCGACATCTTCATAAATTCGTTACAACCATGAGACGGAATTTATGACGTCATGTTCTTTTCCTTTGACGTTATTTCCGTGATTCAAATAAACGTGTTTACCACAAATTCTGAAGAGAAATAAAATATTATCATAAGTAATGCCACGAGTGATTTCCAAATTATCGATAAATTCACGACTCACGAAGTGAGGAGTAAATTTATCTAGAGAATTTGGAAATCAAGAGTGGGATTTGTTAGGACTATTTAACGAATAAAATTAAGCTGTTTACTCACAAATCATTATTTAACTATGGTTATTTTAAAATATTTATATATTTAATGTAAACGGCGATGTTTGAAAACAAATGAGAAACGATAAGTACTCTTCATCTGCTTCTTTTGTTTATCACTGCAACCAGATCATACTATTTATTGCCAAAGGAACGCAATATTGTAAGAATGCTCTCTACTGGAGAAAAAATGAAACACATCAAACTGTATATTAATTCATTTCTGATGTCGTATGATGTAAATATGACAATTATATTTTTCTGGATTATTACCTGGGAAAAAAATACATTTAAGAAAGTGGTATAATAAATTGCTACAAATGTTTTTATATTAACTCCTGCAAGCGCTATGTGTTGACATCTATGCACTATATATATACGATCTGGTAGCCGTATTATTATAGGCTCAGTCACTGCAAAATAATGGTCAGACCTGTTCAGAATATTAAAAAGGAGGAGCTTTCTTTAATATGGTAAATATAACACTGATAAATATTTCGTGAAACACGACTCTGATTGGTTGTAAAACAGAAATCATTGAAACGTGATTGGTCATTGACTCCTATTTGGGGCATGAGTTAAATAGTCCTCGTAAACTCGTATTTAGGCATATGTTTGCACCATAAAACCATAATATCTCCAAAATAAATATGTTTAATCACATGATAATAATTACTCTACATTTAAAATATCTAAATATAAATGAAAATACACATTATGTGTGTAGATTTGTAGTATTTTTGATGACGCTTTTTACATACGAACTACAAATTTCTAATAAAATATATGTTACAATGATATAAACTATTAAGATAAGATACGAAATTTCTGGTTATATTCGTAAAACATTAAATTAATTAAACCGGAAAAAGTTACCTTTTCTTCTTATAGAAGAGTTACAGATAACAATTTGAGATAATAAATCTATAATATTAGACAAACCTTTCCGTTGTTAAATTTGTTTATATTTGATACTCAATTTACAGTATTACATTTAAAGGTATTAATATAAAATTATGGAATATTCACCTGAAAGGTCTGTCTCTCTCCTCAACTTAATTAATCATTTAACTGTAGCGCTTTCGGGACTTGTCCCATCATCGGCAGGATTCAAAACTGGTGTTTCACTGAATATCTGGTAGAGGGGGTTGCATGTATTGGGTTCGTTTTCGTTTATCAGTCTGTCGTTGTTGTGAGCTGCTTTTATGATTTTCAGGTGAATATTCCATAATTTTATATTAATTTTGAATAATACCTCAACCGAACACATCATGAATCTTATAAAAGTTGATTTAAAGATATATAGGTTGGAATGAGATGGATGTAGGCCTAGACTAGGGACGGGAGTAAACTAACTGTAGGCCCTATATTCAAAATGTAGCTTGTAATTATTAATTATTAAAATTATTATTAGCACGTAATTATACAGAGTCTGTAAAAACTAATTTAGAAACATGTCTGATTAGTTTTTAATAAATGGGTTAATCCAATTCCCAATTAAAATGTGAAGTCATGTTATGTTATTTCATACACCTAACTTTTTAAAGCTCGATTATGAACATCAAATATACACTAATTTAACAGCTGATAACTCGTATATATACTTTAATGAGACTATTTAACTCATGCCCCAAATGGGTGTCAATGACCAACCACATTTCAATGATTTTTTATTTACAACCAATCATAGTCGTGTTTTGCCTCGAATTTATCAAGTGAAGTTTATCATATTAAAGAAACCTCCTCCTTTTTAACATTCTGAATAGGTCATAGCATTATTTTGCAGTGACTGACTCTCAAAGAAATACGGCTACCAAATTTTATATATAGTGCATGAATGTCAGCACATAGCGCATGCGGGAGATAATATAAAAATATTTGTAGCAATTGATTAAATCACAAAAAAAAATAAACCGCTGTTTGCACTTTCTTAAACGAATTATTTTCCAGGAAGTAACGTTGGAGAAAAATATAAATGACATATTTACATCGTAGGATATCAGAAATTAATTAATACCTATAACTTGGTTATAAATTTCTCCACTAGGGTGCATTCTTACAATATTGTGATCCTTTGGCAATAAATAATATGATCTGGTTGCAGTGATGAACAAAATAAGCAAATGAAGCGTACCAATCGTTTCTCATTTTTTTCAAACATCGCCGTTTACATTAAATAATATAAATATTTTAAAATAACTGTAGCTAAATAATGATTTGTGAGTAAACAGCTTAATTTTATTCGTTAAATGGTCCTAACAAATGCCACACTTGATTTCCAACTTCTCTAGATAAATTCACTCCTCACTCGTGAGTCGTGAATTTATCGATAATTTGGAAATCACTCGTGGTATTACTTATGAAAAGTTTCTCTATCTCAAATTGATTGTCTGCAACTGTTTCACAACCAAGTAAATTTCTTTGATTAAATTGATTTATATCCTGTATACCGAAACATGGGGCACGCCAAAGAGTAGTTGGCTATGTTAATGTTCTATAAACCGGATTGTCGCGGGTTACAGTCCCAAAATCAAAATAATTTTTAAACTGGCCTAAACCTTCTGGCAGCATATTGACCCTGGGGTCGACTCAACCTCTAAGGGAATGTTAATGTTCTATAAACCGGATTGTCGCGGGTTACAGTCCAAAATCAAAATAATTTTTAAACTGGCCTAAACCTTCTGGCAGCATATTGACCCTGGGGTCGACTCAACCTCTAAGGGAAATGAATACTAGATTTTTATGTTGCTAAATGCGAGTGTCACGCATGGCTCACAATCCAGATGACAACTCGTGCCGATATTCTACAAAGGCACCAGGGCCTCCAAGGCCTGTACATTTATATTGAATGATTTCTAGTGAAGAACAATTAAATAAATAAATATAACAATAACGATATATAATAGTGGTAAAATATCAATGCTTCCCCTTAGGAACCAAAATTACGAAATTGGATTTTAATGTAACTTCCTAAAATACATAAACTTATTAAAGTTTCCGTTATAATACCTAAATCTGTAACATAAAATTTTGGTATACTATAAATATATTCCAGACATGAATTGCGACTCAAATGTCCGCTCACACCACTGACCAGCCATTGTTGTAGAAGTTTAATAGGTACTGATAAACTGATTAAAACCAGCTCTATTATTACACCGCAGCTTGAACAAAGTCTACTGTGACTTCTAGCTGAAGATGCGAGAAACTAACTGAAGAGTGAAATTAGAAGCAATTCGAAACACCATTCTGCGACCAATATGCATAAACTACTTTATAGTCGCTCATTTCATTACAAACGAACTATTTAATTAACTAAATAACTGGCACTTCGAATCATTAGGTTCATACCCGGGTTGACTCAAGTCCTATACATCCCTATCGTAATAGGCCCTATTTACAATAATATGGATGTAATATCGTGTTTGTTGTAACATTTTTAGTGTCATTGACGACATACAATGTTAGGCGTATAAAATATACTAAACTTCTATTGTTCTAGAACTTAGGTAATGAAAAGGTATAATTAAACATATTAATAGTTAATTGTCCACCGTTGTGGTCTCGAGGTAGCGTGTTACCTTGTCACGCAGCGGGTTCGATTCCCGGTCAGGGCAGTTTTTCTGGGTGAGGATTAAATCGGGGTTTTTCTTCACCTGTAAGACAAGTGTCAGGAAAACGTTAAGGCACAAACGGTCCCCGAAATCATATGGCCATCATCATCATCCTTCACCGGTGTGGAAAGCTACCACACCTACAATTCCCTAGTAAAGCTGCAAGCATAGCTTGAAAATGCTATAATTGCAGTGAAGACCTGCCCTCTGGCAGAACTACTATGAATGGAATAGTTAATTATATATATGACATAAAAAATAAATGCCTGAATCGCGATTTGAACCCGAGGTCTCTAACTTATACGTTAGGGTTCTAACCAACTGAGCTAACTCAGGAATCCTAACATAAACATTTATTTTTCTTATATATATATATATATATATATATATATATATATATATATATTCTCAATTTACAGGAGAGGCAGCGGGATATCGTTCCAACCGTCATCTAGTGGCTACTATAACAAGTACCGGTAAGCATTTTTAAAGAGAATTTTTACTTTATGGCAGTAACGCTTGTATATTTAGATATTATAACTAAATGATTGACATTTAGGAATCAAGGCCTATTATGACGTGAAAAGAAGAATAAATGCCCGAGTCGGGATTTGAACCCCATATCTCTAACTTTATATGTCAGCGCTCTAACCAATATATCTATTCAGGAACCAAACCTAAACATTTATTTTTCTTATATATATATCGGTTGTTTAATGTATTTCACATCAATTCCTAATAGTGAATTCTGTCGGTCCATCCAATCTCCAATGTTTCTCCTTCATGTATAATTATATTCCCTGATTCCAGAAAAATAAATATAGAAATGCATTATTTCAAAACTTACTTCGATGTTCGTCTCTCCTCCCAGTTAGTTTCTACAACTTATAAATGAGCTATATATATTCTTGGCTGCATAAAGTCTGTCACTGTGTAATGGAATTCCCGACTCTTCTTAATTATTTTCAAGAGGCTCTTCTCAATGGAAATTAATGATGAGTTCGTGAAACTCTTGTGTGTTTGTTTTCTTCTAAAGTAAGTTTTGATTTTCATTGCTGAGAAGCTTCTTTCAACTAAAGCATTACTTACTTACTTACTCACTGGCACTATCGAACCCGTAGGTTCATGGCCGCACGGACATAAGCTCTCCACACATCCCTATCCTGAGCTAATGCTTTCCAATCATTCCCTGTATAATCTACTTCTCTCAAATCACAGTTAATGTTATTCTCCCACCTCATTCTTGGTCTACCAACTAGGCGTTTTCCCTCTGGCTTTCCTACAAGAAGCTTCCATGCAAGTCTTTCATTTCCCATACGTGCAAGATGTCCTGCCCAACGCATTCTACGAGACTTAACTGTTCTTATTATATCTGGCTTTCTATAAAGACCATGTAGTTCATTGTTATGTAGTCTTCTCCATTCACCTGTCTGTTCATCTCTCTTTGGTCCAAACATTTTCCTAAGTACTTTATTATCAAATACTTGTAATCTCCTTTCCTCTCTTAAAGTAAGAGTCCACGTTTCGCGCCCATATAATATAACTGGTAGAATAATTGTTTTATATATTTTCAGATTAACGTTTTTTGAAAGGAGTTGGGACATCAAAAGTCCCTGCAATGCATAATAGCATGCATTTCCAGAATTGAGCCTATGTTTAATTTCTTTGTGCATCTCATTCCTATTTGTGATCATTGTTCCTAGGCATTAGAATTCAGCCACTTCCTCAAAATTTCCCTTATGTGACATTAGCTGTCCAGTTTTATTATATAATGAATTTCTACGTGTGACCATATATTTAGTTTTATTGATATTTACTTCCAATCCTAATTTCTTAGCGTTACTCAACAGGGTGTGCGTATTGTCCTTTAGTATCTCCTCGCTATCGGCCAACAATACTACATCATCAGCATAAACTAACAGCTTATTAATACTATTGAGTTATAAGCCTTCCTCATTCTCCAAAGATTTAATGGCATGCTCTAGTACAAAATTAAATAGTAGAGGAGATAGTGCATCTCCTTGCTTCAACCCATTCTGGATTTAAAAAGTGTCCGAAAACTGTTTGCCTACACGCACCCTACTCTTTGTGCCATTTAGACACATTCGTATAAGTCTAACTAACGTTTTAGGAATTCCGAACTCCAGCAGGATACTATATAACTTCTCCCTCTTAATTGAATCATATGCTTTTTTGAAGTCAACATATAGTTGATGTACAGTACCATTATATTCCCATTTCGTTTCTAAAATCTGTCTTATACTAAAAATCTGATCTGTTGTAGACCTGTTTCTTCTAAATGCACATTGATGATCTCCAAGAATGTCATCAATATAGGGAGTAAGTCTGCTTACTAATATATTTGTTAGAATTTTGTACGAAGTTGAAAGTAATGAGATGCCCCTGTAGTTGTTGCAGTCAGTTTTTATCTCCTTTCTTATAAATTGGTACGATAATTGACTCCCTCCATTCATCTGGAAGAGCTTATTTTTCCCAAATCATACTAAGCAACCAGCGTATCTTGTCCATCAATTTCTCTCCCCCTGATTTTATCAGTTCTGCTGGGATCTCATCTGAACCTGATGCTTTATATATCTTCAATTTTTCTATCGTCATTTCAACCTCTAATGCACTTGGCTCTGCGACTAGCATTTCTGCTGTCTGTAAATTATCCTCCTCAATGTCCTGTTCTGTATGTACATACAGGGCAAGTCAAAATGTTGTGCAGGTTTTCAGAAATTTATTATGTGAAATGTAATGAACATATAATATCGTGAGACATATTGTATGAAAGGTAAACTCTCAAAGTTTAGTTGTCCACTTCTAAAGTTCCGCGTTCACCCGCAAGATGTCAACAGCAGAGCAGTAAAGGAAAATGGCGTTGACTGGGGATCAGAAGTCTTTCTGTGTGCTTGATTACCATGTAAACAACTCTGTGACTAGTGTTCAACGACATTTCCGTACCAGATACGATAAAGACCCGCCGGATGGGAGATCCATTCGTAAGTGGTACACACAATTTAGGGATTCAGGCTGTATCTGTAAACGAAAATCGACTGGCCGTCCGTCGACGAGTGAAGAGACAGTCGAACGCGTTCGCACATGCTTCGTGCGGAGTCCACAGAAATCCACCTACCGGGGAGCGACAGAACTTCAACTACCACAAAAAACTGTATGGCGGATTCTCCGGAAACGTTTACAGATGAAACCCTACCACTTGCAACTGGTTCCAAGCCTTAAAACCCGCCGATTATGCTTTGCGAGCGTCCTTCTGTGTTGATTTTCTCGCATTAATGGAAGAGAATGAGTTCCATGAGAGGGTAGTTTACAGTGATGAAGCGACTTTCCACCTTTCAGGAAAAGTGAATAGACACAATGTAAGGATTTGGGGAACTGGTAACCCCCATGCAACTCTGGAACATCAACGCGATTCTCCGAAAGTGAATGTCTTTTGTGCCATTTCCCATGCAAAGGTTTATGGGCCCTTTTTCTTTCATGAACGTACTGTGAACGGACATGTTTCCTTGATATGCTACAACAATGGCTCCTTCCGCAGCTTGAAGCGGATAGTCCAGATTTCATTCTGCAGTTGGATGGTGCCCCTCCACATTACCATGGCAGTGTTCGAGACCATTTGAATACGGCTTTACCACAACGCTGGATAGGCCGTGCATCTCAGGGTGATCAACAACTCATTCATTGGCCACCTCGTTCACCAGATCTAACCCCGTGTGATTTCTTCATGTGGGGTCTTGTAAAGGATCATGTTTACGTACCACCACTTCCAACAACACTGCATGAACTGCGTGCCCGCATCACAGCAGCCATTGCTGATATCGACCGCGGACTGCTACAGAAAGTTTGGCAGGAGATTGAATATCGGCTTGACATCTGTCGTGTAACAAAAGGCGCTCACATAGAACATCTGTGAATATTTAAAAAAAACTTTGAGAGTTTACCTTTCATACAATATGTCTCACAATATTATATGTTCATTACATTTCACATAATAAATTTCTGAAAACCTGCACAACATTTTGACTTGCCCTGTATAATAGCTGATTAAAGTAACTTTTCCATCTATTTAATATACTCCTGGAATCTGCAATCATATCCCCATTTTCATTCCGAATTATGTTTGTTCTAGCCTGAAAACCTTTCTTCTCTATACTAATTCCCTGATATAATTCTCTAATGTTCCTATTTTTTGCATTCATTTCAAGATCATTAATCTTCTCTCTCAAATATTCCCTCTTCTTACTCTTTAGTAGCTTGGTGGTTTCCCGTCTAATACTACCCAATTGCTCTAAATTTATCTCATTTGGCTCGTGTAACCATTTCATTTTTGCTAGCTTTCTTTTCTTTACAATGTCGGCACATTCCTCATCAAACCATTTCTTGTTTTGCCTCTTTTTTAAACAACCAATGCTTTCTGATGCAGATAATTTAATGGTATCTCTTATAGTCTCCCATTCTTTATTTATATCAGTTTCTTCTTCGTTTGCCACATTGTCATCGGAAGATTCCAGTACTTCAAATCTATTAGCAATTTTGATTTGGTATTCTTGCCGCATTTCATCATTTTTCAAGTTTTTTTATTCAAATTTTACAGAATCATCTTTAGCGTTTGTTCCTCTCATAAGTGATAGCCGTTGTCTGATTTTCACTCTGACCAGTTGATGATCCGAATTGCAGTCTGTCCCTCTAACTGATCTAACATCGATGATGCTACTGTGCCAGCGTTTATCCACTAATACATGATCTAACTGGTTCCGAGTTTCTCCATCTGGGGACGTCCAAGTGTATTTATGTATATCCTTATTCTGAAATGTTGTGTTCTTAAGAATGAGATTCTTTGATGTGGCAAATGTGACTAATCTAACCCCGTTGTCGTTACTATCTTCATGAAGACTGAATTTGCCTATTGTTGGTTTGAATATATCTTCCCGCCCCAATTTTGCATTAAAATCTCCTAAGACAATTTTCATATGATATCGTGAAAGGCTATCAAATACGCATTCTAACTCTTCATAGAACTCATCCTTGATCTTGTCATCTTTATCTTCTGTGGGGGCATGTACATTTATAATTATAAAATCATGTTGTTTACCCTTTAGAATTATGTATGATACCCTATCACTAACAAACTTAATATCTCGGATAGGGGATAGGATCCTCCTTCTGACTAAAAAACCCGTTCCAAATGCAGGTCTTTCTGCACCCCCAACTGAAGCATTACTAGCAGGAATTGTTAACATTAATGCACAGAATTTAGAGACTTCAGGTAAGTATAAATTTAGACCTGAAACATTAAAATATTTATACAATTCTAACGTAGTGTAATTCTTAAATTCAGATGACGTATATATACACCGATAATTCTGTTTAAGTGCCACAGGTCTGAAGTAACGGCTATATGACTTTATTAGACACTGAAATGCAGTTGGTGGAATTATTTTGTACATTAATGAAATAAAGAAATTCTGGAAGAGCTAAAAAATTCTAGCTTGTTAATTTAGGATAATTGGTTGGTTAAATATTCTGTCATTGTTTCGAGTTATTTCACAGAAGTCTCAGATTATGACGTTTTCTTGTAGTTATGATTTTTAACTTGTTGTCTTTCAGCAGGAACCTAACTGCAGAATATTCATCTGGTACGTATTCCAAAACGAGTTAAATTTAGCTTGCTTGTCAGTCAGGAATATTTTGAAATATTCTCTCTTCGCTGAGCACTATGTCACTAACTTTGGCTTGTAAAATGTTAAATAAGATTTTAGCTTGAGACAGCATCGACTAGAATAAATTCAACAAAAACGAAAAAATCAAAATTGAAGATTTAGCATAAAATCCTCTAGAAATTCCCAATCAACAGTGTTGTTCATGATCGATTTGTACAATGTAGTAAGCTGTTCTTTTATATCTAGTACTACTTCTACCACCCTATATGTGTATATCAAATGAATCGGAACGACGGATGGTAAATGTCTGGCGTCAAAGCTTCAAATGCTGCTTTCGCTTATAAATCTTGAGAAGAAAGCGAGGATCCAGACAAAGTTTTAAAAAAAGTTTACATTCTTTCATATTATAACTGACTGTTTCTATACCAAGTTCAACTTATGTGCAAATCAGTGCATAAACAATGATATTTGATACGTGGCAAGAATAATTTGCAGCAGACCATTGTGCAATTCAGCCGTTACAGAACAATCGTCATAAGTTTGGACGACTAGTTTGACCCCAAACTGAAATTCGTTGAATAAATTGAAAACATGATCAACCAAGGAAAGACAAATATGCTATGCAGTTACATTTATAAATCTTATGGATTGTTCTTGAATACCATCGGGTGTAACATAATCGTATTGCAAAAGGAATGAAAGTTGAGATTTGTGCATTACATTGATAGCCTCATTTTCTATTATAGATACAAAGGATGAGTCTGAGATCTCTTTTTTTATTGAAGAAAGCAGCGGATAAAGAACATACTAAGTCATTTTAATCTCATTTGATGTGCCGACGAAACAGTAGAAGTTTTTAAATGGTTCCTTAATTTTTCATCGTAGGCGACTCTACAGTGCAACAATTCAACCTCTATTGTTATATTCGGAGTTTCTACAAGGCCCCTAAAGCTCTTTTTCAGCTACGAAATATGCAGCGTCTATTATGCAACTAACAATGTATGTGTTTTGTTTTACACTTTCGTTATGTTTATCCCTACTAATTTTGAAATCCATGCTTAAGAACTCCTCAGTTGTAATGTTTTCAAACTTATGTAACGCTATTTTAACTTAATATGGGCTACAAATGTTCTTGATATTTTTTCAGCACATGAAAACTATTTACATTAGAAACCCCCTTTGTTGTCCAAGAATTTAGCCTGTTGAATATAGAAGACAAGACCAACAGTAAAGAGAACGTGGCTCTATCTGCAGCCATAGAGCTATGTGTCACTTCCATATCAACCTTAATTAAAACGGCACTTTTTTCATAGCATGCTATTTTAATTAGGAGTTTGTTTATCTGGTCCATAAATGTTTTCTTTCACACAAAGCTTCGGAAAGAATAGGGATGACTTAACAAGGTTTCAATAACACAATGACATTCCCCTCCCATGGCAATCTTTATTTACGTACTGTATTTGATACGCTCAGAACCTCTATACGGTCAACTCTGCACAGACTTACTCAGAGCTCACGAAATGTCTCTCTCAGCCATTTGTATAGTGTTAATAGGCCATCATGATATCCGGCTTGAAATGCAGCACGACATACTAACGATCACATTCACTCTCAAGGAAGCCGGCTACGTGTTGGGATTTAAAAAAAATGAATCACGTTATTGTATTGGAATGCTATTTGTATTAAGTTACTATTGTTTACAGAATTTACACTATTATCAAAGCATTGTTATATTTCATTGCGTATTTTGCTTCGTTTTAATTAAATATCTAAGGGTTTAATTCTAATTTTTGAAAATGTTAGCCATGCTAAGAGAGCTAACATAGACTCTCCGCCACTGGGATTTAAAAATCTGGAATACGATCTGTCCTCACTTATGCTTCCGAATCAAGGCCCGAAATATCTAAAACAAAATCAATGTTGCAAACACAAGAAATGGTTACTTAGAAAAAATAATGAAGAATACAAGATATGATAGAATCAGAAATGAATATATCATGTAAGAATGTGAAATGGAATCAATAAAATAGTGGGTATGAAGAAGGATACAGGAACGAATAATCAAGCCTCAAGAATTAGTTACGACAGGATATCAAATATCGTATAAGATAATGTTCCAACTGACAGGAGTTCCTCGTCTCCTAACAGCTGTAAACCTAGGATCAAGAGAAGAAGTAGAAGAAGATATTTTAAAGCCTACATATAGTTGAAGTACAATGCCTTCGTATTCCCATTTCTTTTCTGGGGTGCTTCTTACACCAAACAATATATTTAAAACAATACAAATTGTACCTATGATGGCTGTTGTCCTCGACAAAGTTAAACTTGTCCGAGACTTTTTGGAACAGGCTGGTAGAACACCCTGTAGACAAGGACTCCCTGGTAGACCTAGTGTATTGAGTACAGGCATTTCGCGACTTGAAGTTCACTTTAGTCAACATTGACCGGTAGCTTCACAAAGACTAATTTGTAGTGTGTGTTCGGCGCGGGGAATCAGAAAATGTGTACGAGTGAAGTGTAAAACGTGCGATGTCTGAGTATTGGTGAATTGTTTTGAGACTTATCACACAAAAAACAAACCTTCAGTAAAGAAATGTTATCTTCACATCACGTTGCCAAGCATCTGATAACCCTGCAAGAAGGTATGTAACAAAATTAGTATTATCCAGTATAATTCCAAGCAAGCAAACAGCACTGCCTGCTCAGAATCCATACGATGGGTCTGCGGGCAGACTGGACGTGCATTTTTTTTTTTGCAAATGCCCCATGTTGTCTTTCGACATTCTTGGTGTTCTCTCCTGGCATGGCGTATTTGTAACCCACTTCTGAGGTTGGGGCGCCTGGAAGGCGGGTTTACGTTGCCCCGAGGATATGATGGGTGATGATGATGATAGTGGTGCGCCAGGAGAGTCCCTAATCCTAAGCTTAATGTTAGATGAATATGAATGATGATGATTGCGATGGCCATATGATTTCGGGGACCGTTTGGGCCTTAAAGTTTTCCTGACGTTTGTCACAAAACCTAGCATATGGGCTCTTGGGCATTTAAAGGTTTAAAAAATGTTTCAAATATAAATATTGAAAGAAACTAGAAACTATAACCTGCTAAACGAAACACACCCTGCCATATCAACCCATTATATAAAGCTCGTAAAACACAATCAGTACCCAATAGAAAATGGAATTAGTTCCAAAAGGCCTAGCTTATTATTTTAAATAATTTTTAATATCTTGAGAATGACTGTCATCACATGTACAATTTTTATTGTTTTAAATATTTAACATCAACCTCAACGGAGGTTAATAAAGTTTTTTTAAAGTATTGATAAAATATATGTTATAGACCTATTTCTTACAAATATATATCGAATATCACTTGACATGTCTTCAGTGTAAGAGTAAGTCTGGATGCTAATATATTACACAGCTCTACAAAAACAATGTTGCCCTGGATATCTCTGCTAATTTTTATGTTTTCAAGTGCACAGTTTACTAATATATTCATGAAATTGCTAAATGTGCTCTAAAAATTATAGAAGAAAATCTTATAAAAGGCGTTTCACCGAAGTATAACATGGGTTTTCGACATTTCTCTTTCTATTTACATCGGTGTATACTAATTTTTCAAAAACACAATTGGCATTATAAATATATCTTTATTTTTCCTTCATATTTTCAGAATTTTGTAGTGTAAAATGAAAATAAAAGTAAAAAAAACAGAGCAAATGTTCCAAAATTATTATTAGTTTCATGAATAGTGAGCATAAATATATCCGAAATTATTCGTATATCAAGGTCAACAAAAGCACTGTTGACCAGTGTTATTTGTTATAATTTTGTAAGATTTATTAACAAGTAATATTAAAGTACCAAGTAACGCCTACATTTTTTTAGTATGGAAAGATTTTTATGTCATGCATATTAAATAAATAAAGGAATGTAATATGTGACATCTGTTTAAATATTTGTTACCCGGAAACACGTTATATTAAATTCATTTCATTTCAGGAAATTGCACAAAATTACATCCTTGTGGGTGTGAAAACAGCAAAAGAGTTGTTATATTTAAATAGGACGAAGACAGGATTGCACGTAGTCTGGAACCACTCCTACACGCCAATAATGTTATATGCACATCAAAGTGTGTGTATAAATTTACCTGTTCTGTCATCACGTAATTCCGCAGATTTAATTAAAAATAACAAAATATTAACACTCAAATAACCATGAGTGAAGTTCATATTTTATTAACATCATCGCGCCACTCTGTTGCCTGGCAGTCGACAGGTTTTTATTGTATATTAGCAAATAAATCGCGTATTTTCTATTATACAGAGTTGCTACATCTTTCACCGTCAATGGAGAGTTAAATATTTCTCATGCCCCAAATTGGAGTCAATGACCAAGAACATTTCAATGATTTTTAATTTACAATCAATCACAGTCAATTTTATCAGTTTAATTTTATCACTTTAAAATCAAGCTCCTCCTTTTTAACATTCTGAATAGGTCTAGCATTATTTTGCAGTGACTGCTTGTGGCTACCAGATTGTATATATAGTGCACGAAGGTAAACACATAGTGCTTGAGGGAGATAATATAAAACACTTTTGTAGCAATTGATTATACATCAAAAAAAGAAAAAAGAAACCACTGTTTGCACTTTCGTAAATGTATTATTCCCAGGTAGGGCCTATTTACGTTCCAGATAAATGTAATTGACATATTTACATCATAGGACATCAGAAATTAATTACTAACCTATAATGTTGGTTATAAATTTCTCCACCAGTGTGCATTCTTACAATATTGCGATTCTTTGGCAATAAATAATATGATCTGGTTGCAATGATGAACAAATGAAGAGTAACAATAGTTGCTCATTTGTTTTCAAACATCGCCGAGTACGTTAAATACACGCCCTTAAAGTCTGTAATGGAAATTTAGACTCGCTTCGTGAGTCTTGACTTTATCGATGATTTGGAAATCACTCGTGGCATTACTTACGAAAAAGAAAGTTTACTAGTTTCATTGCCTTGTAGAGGACGTCTAATATGTGTATTTTTTTTTTTTTTTTTACTATTTCACTCATGCCCAAATGGGAGTTAATGACGAATCACATTTCATTGAATTTTGATTTGCAACCAATCACAGTCGTGTTTCACTTCGATTTTATCAATTTAATTTTTTCACATTAAAGAAACCTCCTCGTTTTTAACATTATGAATAGGTCAGAGCATTATTTCTGCAGTTACTATGTGTTAGAAATACGATGAATATAACAATTTATATTTTTTCTCAACTAGGGTACATTCTTACAATATTGCGATCCTTTGTCAATAAATAATATGATCTTGTTGCATTGATGAACAAATGAAACATAATAAACGTTTCTAATTTGTTTTCAAACATCGCAGTTTACATTAGATATATAAATATTTTAAAATAAATATATTTAAATAATGATTTGTGAGTATACAGCTTAGTTTAATTCTTTAAATAGACCTAACAAAAGCCACTCTTGATTTCCAAATTCTCTAGATAAATTCACTTGTCACTTGGTGACATCTTAAAGTTATCGATAATTTGGAAATCACTCGTGGCATTAGTTATGAAAACTACATAATTTTCAATATATGATAATCTAATTAATTTTTTTATAGAAACTATCAGTGTTTTTATTTGAAATATCGGGACAGCTCTGACTAATTTCAACTATTGTCCGTTCGAATATCACCGGTAGAGTAAACACTGTCTGAATTAGGATGTTTATAGAGAGAAAAATTTAGGTTAGATATGTATGTGGTACAATTGAATAACAGTGCATATGCAGGTTGTCTAATTTCTCATTACATACTTTAAAGACGCGTAGTGGGGACCAATACGGTTACGTTCAACGTAGGAACTCATGTCCGGAAACATACTGATTTCCCGCTGCACGCAAAATACCGCAACACTCATTGCTCTTTCTGAGGCCTGTTGCTTGTCGTTTTGGTCCACAAGAAGGGCTCGATTTGAACGACTACCTACGTCAACACAGATACGGTATATTCGTACCATGTTCTGGTATACACTCACCAAATCGTAAAAAATATTATTGTAGTTTGTTATTAGGGGATAAATGAGAGTAAGTTGATTTCTAACCCTATTCATGATCCCACCCTGCAACATCCGCCGCAACCATAATCCGCGCCAGTAGGTCTTCCTCGGATGCCAGAGGGGCCTCTTAAATAATGGATTTCATATGACCTCACAGATTATAATCTAGCGGGGTCAATTCAGGAGAACGTGCAGGGTCTTTGGCACCGAAAATGCGAGAGAGTTGAACGAGCATTATGGTACTTTGGGTGCGTGTAGCAAGAAAAGTGTACGTTTCCGGACATGAGTACCTAAGCTAAACGTGACCGTCTTGGTCCCCATTACACGTCCTCAAAGTCTGTAATGCAAATTAGGGAATTAATTAACTCTGTATATATATGTAGCCGAGCGGTTAAGGTAGGAAGCCTTGGCGCAGAGCTATGGGACTTGCGCTGGTTCGAGTCTCCATGGGGGAAGAAATTTTCTCATGGTATTTCGGTCAGTATGGGACCGGTGCCCACCCAGCGTCGTGAGGTAATTGGGTAGCTACAATAAGTAGCGGCTCCAGGTTGAGGAACCAGCTATAACGGCTGGGGGACTCGACATGCTAACCACATGTCACCCTACATTGGCTGTTGATCATCTACCTCTGTGATTGACACATGTGGATGTGAAGGGCCAGCAGCCGGCTGGTAAAAGGGCAACCGCTGAAAAAGTGGAAAGACCCTCAATCGGATATATATGTGTGTGTGTGTGACACGAAAAGAAAAATACATGCTGGGACGGGGATTTTAATCAGGATCTCTGAATCGATATATAATAGCTTTATTTTACCTGGCAGAGTTAAGGCCTTAAAGCCTTGCCTACTACTCAACCAGGTTAAAAATACAAAACTGATTCTTACATATAGTTACAAAAAAAAAATACATAGTATGTCTAAAATATAATAATTATTTACAAAAATTTTGATTGTAATCTAGATTTAACAAATGAAATATAAAATGTAGAAGACACAAGAAGAAAAGTTAGGAAACCATAATTATTAACTCATAAATTGGCAAAAGAGTAATTTCTGGTATCAGTTATTTAAATGTGACGGACCGCACTGAAAACGAAATCATGCATAACCGTTATTATTAGGTAAATTGTGTAATTTCTCACACATTTCAGTAATTTTTTATCGTATACTTTTATTAAAACTGTTGGATAAATTAAAACAATTTATGCATCAATGACATAGAATAAATATAACCCTAGAGAAAAATGAATTATATGACATGTAACTGTACAAGCATGAGTTTAAAGTACTAAGTGTGTGGCAACCCCTGATATCTTGAGGAAGAAAATTCCAGGAGCGGGCAAAGGTTACTGTGAAAGAAGTAAAATAAGAGGAAGTGCTATGAAGAGGAATTGTTAGCGAACTGCTATCTTGTGACTTAGTGTCAATATTGTGGTAAGATGATAACTTCTCAAATCTGACTGCCAGTTAATTAGGAGTGTAGGAATTCAGAAGCTTGAAAATAAGTGAAACAGAGTATAGTATATATATATATATATATATATATATATATATAACACTACATTTTAAAATGAAAATTTTGTGCACGGTATAGTGATAACAAACAGAAAATATTATCCCTTATGAGAAATCGGATATCTCACAGCAGAGGCTTTAAATTTAATGTTCGAAGAGACGCCCATTCGATGGCTACATACTATGCACGCACCATTACTGACATTTATGTGAGTAAATCTTGTGTTTTATTAGTAGAGCACTTGCAATGGGAATACTATTTAATATTTTACACTATTGTTGGAACCTGCTGATATAGGCCTACCGTATAATTTAAATATCCTCAGATATAAAATTATGTAATGGAGTGATATCGGGTATTCTTGCTGGAAATTTCTCAACAGGCTACTTCATTCTGTCCAAATATTTTGGAATTGTTATGACATTATGATAATCAGGTTGATATAATATAATTTTACGTAAATTCAGCGATATATCATCTCATCAATGCAGGTAAGACAAATCTCAAGAACTATCTGCTTGTAAAATTTGAAAATTGTTGATAAAATATATTTATTGCCTTTATGGTATGATGAAAATCATGCTGATACCACATAATTGTACTTAAATTCAGCAATAGGCCTACATATTTCTATCAATACAGGAGAGCGAGTTTCAAAAACCATCCGCGTGTTAAGTTTCCCATTAATCAAACACAGTCAAACGATGTATCGTCCTGCAATACAATGTATCGACGCTGCACTAACGTTGATGATCTAACTAACGAAGTCATTGTGAGTTCTCTATTATCCAATAATAATAAAAGTATACATTCCCATTATCTATGAAAGTGGCTTTATCGATAAACACACCCTACTTTTAAATTCACGGTTTTGCTGCAGAATCAACCGGAAGTGTTCCAAGCGATTTTAAAAATCATTGCCGTGAATCTATAGAACTAGCGAGATGTGAAATGATTGGCAACTTTTGCATATGAAAAATGCGCATCGCATTGGTTCCATCGATTCCAAACTTTCATTTCTTTTCAAATGAGGGTTTATTGTAATAGCTCTACAATAGTTATATATACTGGTTCATTTGCCTCTCTCATGATTCAAATCCGATTACGTGGACATAAGCTTCCCGTCTCATGATTTTTTTTAACAATAGGCCTAATAATGAACATAGAAACTATTGGATAATAACTGGAAAGTGCTCTAGTTTACTTCCCCTCAGTAGTTAAATTAAGTAGCGAGGTTCATCCCTTCTGCTAACAGGTGGGAGGAATCTTTACGCCCGACATAGTTAGCTGCTTGACGAATAACACTGAAGATTCCAAGTCTCTTAGAATTTCTTGTTCACACAATGTGCAAGAGCAACTTGATTTCGAAATAATTTGATACAAGTAGACTGTATGGGTTATATTACGTAGAGATAAATAAAATAACTGATGTTAACTATAATCATTTAACACATTTATTTTTCTTAAATCACAAATCATAAAAATGCATTACATTCACCTTTTAATTAATACTTCATTTTAGTAAATAATTGGGCTATTCTATGTCATCGTACCACCTGTGAATGTTAGATCGGAGAACAAGTGACTTTAGCCTCGTGTTGGCCAACGTGTTAACACATGTTTCAGCAAGGACCAATTGCAAAAAAATATTTGATCACATATATGGAGATTCTATCCCAAAATCCCACCAACAGTAGTGGGTATGTTAGGACTAGAAATGGGCAAGTTACTGTTAGATGGGCACGTTAGTGTTAATTTGGGCAGTTTAGGGTGAGAAAATGGGCGAGTTAGTACACCAGATTAGTTTAGTGTTCACTTGTTTGTTAGCGGGCTTTTCTGATAAGTATGCTACACTGTCTGAACAATGACTATTACACATTGGTCATTGCAAATAGCTTGTTTCAGCCAATAAAAACATTATAAAATATTACAAAATCGCTGAAGACCAAAAATTCCACGAATACAGTTGTTGATGCTATTAAATATTTATGTTGTATATAACGGTATAGAAAACATTTACATAATATTAATAAATTATAGAATGCAATAGAATTATAAAATTGAGATTCCAATATACCCCAACTGATCATAGGGATCAAGGAAGACCAAAATATCGGTGGGAGGATCCAAGACAATCTTCGTTAGGTTTACCGTCACAGGCCACATGGTCTAAAAAGGAGTTGTTCATGATGATGATGATGATGAATTATTAAATCGTAATAAGTGATGTAATATGGCGTTATGAGGACACACAAAAACGTAAATGGCAAACAGACCCAGGCTTGTCTAACCTATTTAAATAAGTGCAAGAATGTATTAAAGATTCCAATCAATGACTATCCGGGAAACATTCAGAATACAGCTGTTTCGCTCGTGTGTCTTTTTACGATTTCTCCCTAAATAATAACATGTAAACCAATCCTCAATGCGAAAAACATTTAAATGTCTATCGAAAATAAGGACAAGTTGAATTATTTTAACATTTAATACACTGATACCAATTACTGTACAGAGTAATAATTAAATGTATGTAAATACCTTGACCTACGTAAACATTCTAGAGAGATATTTTGAAACACTTCGCCGATGTCTTAGACTTATGTTTTCCAAGTGCAGATCTGAATAAATGAGGGTTTGTACTTGATACAGTGCTAGGGGTATGTTCAATTTTGAATGCCAACACATTGTTCGCACCAGATTGTATATGCTAACTCTTCAAGATAGATTCAGTCAGGCAGTAAAATAGCAATTTGGTATTAGATAGAGCGAAATTAATATTTGCAATACAAAACATGATACTTTCTTCTTCTTCTTCTTCTTCTTCCTTTCCAGGATTAGGTCAATGCGATCTGTTCCGGTCTCAAGTTCATTGTTTCCTTGGTAGTCCCAATAATATTTTTCCGTACGGTTTATAGGCGTTGATCGTTTTGGGTAATCTTGTTGTGTTCATTCTGTCTGAGTACGTATTCCTTTGTTCGGTATTTGTTCTCTTCTAGTTTATCGAGTATGGTGCTTTCGACACAAATTAAATGTAACTCTCACGGCAGGACATAGACCTTTGGCACGTATGGCAAATGAATAAGGGGCCTGAAAACAAGACGAAGAGCGCCGAATAGGAAGGAGAATAGTGAGGTAGGAGAATGGCATTGACCATGATTTGAGATAAATTAATTACACGGGAAGCATTAGCTCAGGTTGGGATGTATGGAGAGATAATGCCCACGCGATTATGAACCTCCGGATTTGAAAGTGCCTGAGTTAGTTAATATCACATTTTGAAAAGTTTAATTTAATTTGTAATTGTCATTTTGTGTTCATCACAAATATTTATCACAGTATCGGAACTAAGAGTGCAGTATTATAAATATAAATTCAAGTACTTTTTTAATTTCTTTCGACGCTTGAAACTTATAAATTCAGTTTCTAAAAATAATATATAATATTGTAATATTAGTAAATTTATCTGGATGAAGACAATATGATTATTATTAATAATATTGTTATTACTATTTTTTTATTTATTATCAATTATTGATTTAGGGCACGTATTATTGTAACTAGTGAAGGCAATACGATCGAAGCTGGATTGTCCGGGATTCGAGTTCCGGTGGGATCAGGATTTTTAAACTGATGCAAACCTTCTGGTGGCACCAAGGGTCTTGGGTCGACTCAGCTTCTAACGGAAATGAGTACCAGATGCATGTTCTGGATGTAAAGGCGGCCGTTACCCCAAGACATGTAGTGGGATCACTTCACTTTACAATTGAGCAATTCCATATGTGACTGACTGACATTTACAATACACATTTCTGCAAAATGCTTGCATAAATATTACAATTGGTTGAAATTAGAGGTGTTATATACGTGATATGATAGAGGAAACGTGTCTGATTAAGATTTTACATAAATATACAACTTCTGAAGAAAAGCAATATTATTTTATATCTATCAAAGTATGTGTGACTGACTGACATAAATGTGAACTCATGCAGCTTAACATGTTCATCACCAACCGTTCTCTGAAATGTGATTCTTAATTCAATTTTCCAAAATACTGTTTTGAGGGCACGTTTCAAGTTATATTTTAAATAAAAAAATAAACCTAAATCACAATTAATACCAATGTTATGACCTAATATGTGATATGTGACTGACTGACATATCTGAATTTAATTTAGAATTTCAAAATGCAAATATTACACAAATGTAACAAAATACTATGAAACTAGATAAACAGCTTCGGCAACAAAAATTAATAAAGAACTGCAAATACATTATCAATTCTATGAAAATCGTTAAATTTAATTTTGCTGTAAAATAAATATTAACTTAAATCAATAATTCAATTAAATTAATTCGCTTACCATGTACCATTTTAAATTATATAAATAACGAAACTATTAAATACTTAATAACAAAGTGCGTTCTCTATTGTTAAACATACAGTACCTACTAAAATTGTATGGAGTGGTTAAGGCAAGAAGCCTTACCGCATATCTATGGGACTTGCGCTGTTTTGAGTCCCCATGGCGGAAGATATTTTCTCATTGAATTTCGGCCAGTATGGGGCCGGTGCCCACCAGCATCGTGAGGCATTTGGGTAGCTACAATATGTAACAACTCCAGGTCGATAACACCAACTGAAACGGCTGGGTGGCCCGACATGCTGACCACATGTCACCCCTACATTGGATTATAATGGTCTAAGTCTGTGATTAACACATTTGGACGTGAGGTCATCAGCCGTTAGGTAGACCAAAGGCATTCTAGGCCTGTCGCGCTTGGAGTGGAGTTTATTACAGTTTACGTGATGTAAGATTTAATAATTTTGATTTCTAGATTGAACCACTGAAATAAAAAAATTAAGCCTTGTAGAATGTATACATTTTCTTAATAAGTTACTTATTTATCAGAGTGCATGTACTTTCAAAACAAATTATCGTAAATCGCATTAGTAAGCTGTAGTTAGTAAACAATTGCTGACGCAGTGAATTCTACTTTTAAACAACCATAAGAGTTTTACAATGTATTGGCAGTTCCATCTCTTATCTATGGATGTGAAACCTGGACATTAACAAAGCCAGATAGTAAACAAATAGAGGCTGCTGAAATGAAGATGTTGAGAGCAATAGCAGGATACCAAAGAACCGATAAAAAGAAAAACGAAAATATAAGAACAGAACTTAATATATTTAATCTCTGTGAAAGAATAAAATATTATCAAAGTGCTTATCTTCAGCGCGTATTACGAATGAATGAACAGCGCATACCAAGAAGAATGCATAATTATAAACCAAAAGGGAGAAGAATGTTGGGAAGACCATTGAAGAGATGGAACGACCAATTCGTCCGATAATGAGATCGGAACAGGCCATTTGGTTTAACCCTGTTGTTGTTGTTTGATGATGATGATGATTGATGATGAAACAACCATAAAAACATAACTCTAATTAGCCCGAGTTCTGTTGACTCACATTATAACATAGATGTATCAGATCGCTTATACAAACATTTCACCGCTAACTTGGCCTGACCCATTAATAAAAATAATGTTTCCTGTCACACATGAAGTCTCACGCTGTAACTGAATAGTTTGAGTCAAGATGTCTCAATAGAGAGCACTGATTCGAGTCCCCATGAGAGAAGACATTTTCTCATGCAATTTCGGCCACAATAGGATTGGTGACCGCCCAGAGTCATGAAGGATTTGGGCAGATACAATATTTAGCGATTGCGGTCGAGAAAACCAGACATAACGGCTGGAGTATCCGACATGCTGACCACGTCACCCTATATATTGGTTAGATGATTGTCCACCTCTGTGATTGATATACATGTATGTGAGATTAGCAGTCAAGGGCTTTCTAGGCCTGTCACGTCATTCAGTTTTTTATAACACACGAACTTATGAATTTGTTGCGTTGATTGTTTGACAGTTGTGCATACTCTATAACATTCCAGCCCAACGCTTTCACGTTGTATATGCAATGAGTATGTGATAGATGCAAGATATTCAAATTGTTTTTGTAAAAAAATCTTTCCTTCTTCTATATAATTTTGTGACTCCAGTTATTTGGTTGGTTTTACAGCTCACATTACATAATTCTGCACCATTTTATATATTCTTTCCCGATTTTTCATAAATCCGTGCAATCCTTTTTTTAATTGGCAGCCAATCGCATCTATAGTCCCCTTTCCATTGTACGATTCAAAGAAGTTCCATTTTATGTCAAAATCCAAATATGCATGTAAGCAGTATCACATTGCTAAATGTATAGGCCTATTTCTATTACCAGCTGTTCCAACTGAAAATTTCTATCACATCAAGTTTTGGAAGATATCACTATAGTTAAAAAAAACACTTTTATATAGCAAACATCTATAGCATACTTGCTACGTGTCACATAACCTGACACTAGAAACAAAGTATTTCTTCTAAACTTCTCTGTCACCTTCCATCTAAACTAGGCAACACCAGTTAATATTGCGATATGCAAATTTTTCCAATCAACTGCCTGGATCTCATTTTGTTCTTTGTAGGTACAATTTTCTGAGAAATCAACAAGTATGGCAGTTTCGTTTACTGTGAAACCTTTTTCCTGAATACATTTAAATGCTTCCGCTAACTGTCTTTTAGCTCAAATTGACACAGAAAAAGAATCAGTAATTATTTTATGGAACAGTTGAGCCGATCATTCTACCAGATTTCCTAAACCATGTTTATGTTAATCCTCAGTGGAGTGCAGCAAACAACTGACTACACCATGCGTCTTAGCATATATATGATAGGAAAAAAAGTCAGTCAGTCACGGGACATTGGCGGGAAAAATAACGACTTTACAAGAACATGTCTTCAATACGTTTTTGTTAGTTGTGTACCGATAACGTAGAATCCAAGAGGACATTTTATTCCATCAATTATTATGTTGTGTACAGTAATTTTTATGCGTTTTCTGTGACTGACTGACCATAGCTTGTAGTTAATAATTATAGCACACATTTAAGGTATATAGAACACTAGAATGCAATGAATATTATTACATTTACGATTAGGGAGACCTAAGTATGGTTTAACAAAAGAGTTTGTAAAATAAAAGGAATTAATTCTACCAAATCATTAAACAACAAATTGGTAAAATTTTGCGTGATTTTACAGGTTTGGAAAATTACAAGTTTTGTCACTAATATTAGATTAAAATAATACATACACTTATGGAACATTATCTTACAGAATCAGAAAATTTGATCCTTAAAGATACATATTACGCCAAAAAATTATTCCTGCGTCAATTTCAAAATTTTCACCTCGGTATGACATTTTCATGGAATCGCTCTATTATTATTATTATTATTATTATTATTATTATTATTATTATTATTATTATTGTTATTGTTATTATTATTATTATTATTTATATTATTATTATTTATATTATTATTATTTATATTATTATTTATATTATTATTTATATTATTATTTATATTATTATTATTATCCTGCCATAAAATCCATAGTAGAGTGTTCATTTTCACCACACTTCATTAAAAGAGTGCAGATTCTTCTTCGTTATTGTTCTTCTTTCTTCCTTTTTTTATATTACTTATTCGTCCTTACCACAGGACTTACCCTGAGAACACGATAACTGAGAGCGTCTGCAATGCCACAAGGGGAATGTTAACAAAATGCAGAGAATATTATAGAACTGATCGATCGAAAACATTCCGTCTTACTTGATAAACTATTTTACACGAGTGTCCAGCAATTCTGCAGGACTGAAAAGAGAACGGGTGTTTGCAGGTTGTAGTGTAGCGATGTTGGAAGAGAGTGAGAAAGAACATCGGGGAGAGGGTCGGTATACGGAAACGTATTTTTTTATTGGTCAATCCGTCAGTTTAAAGATGTTGAGATGAAAATGCTTGCTTAATAGTTCATCCGTCTGTCAGGCTTTCAGATATCCTACGCTAAGTATACTGTACTCCCAATGAAAGAAAATCTCCGCGTGTGGATAAGGGTCTAGTGCCCAAACGGGGGGGGGGTGTTGAGTTTCCATGCAGGTGGGTTCCTCGAATAGCATTGGCTAGTGATGGCATGGCTATTATTGTTCCATTGTACTACATATAACAAATAAGATTATTTGATGCTGCTATCGAGCAAGATTTATTGTCTTCATCTGGCTACTACACTCATATGACGTCACACTTTTATAAATGTTACATTAGTTTCATATGTTAAATTAGTTTTTAATTATGTTATACCACATTGTTAAACTATGTTTTCGAAATGTACAATACAACTTAGACTGGCGTGACATTAGGCTCAGCTGCATTCCTTCATGGGACTTTATTTTTCTGGAAGTACAGTATATGCACTGATGTCCTGAATATTCAACTGTAGTTGGGAACTACAAACTTTGAAGTGTACACTTAGACTTGTACATACAGCGGGGTGCCTTAGGACTGTGGTTAGCTGGGTCTCAGGTAACTGATTAAAACGCCCACAACATCAGGAGACAAGATAAACATACCGAGAGTCAATGCAGAAATTTAGATTCCTAAACTCCACTGGGAACTGTCTCCAGTCAACCACAGTGAAATTATTCTAATTATACATATTGCGCCACTGCTGTATTCATCAGAATTATCATCTGCTTCAAAACTTTAGCCTGTTGGCCTGATTCCGACTCAAAATTGCTCACTTATTCAATTAAATATAAGAACATTAATTTTTTTTTTGACGCAGCAGCGCTCGCCTGGAGTTAGCTAGGGTTTTGTATAATCTGGTTTTTGTTTCGCGTGTCGGATATTTTTAATTTAAATACTCTATTTATTGAACAATATCATTTTTTAATATTTTGTATTCTTTAATTTATGTCTTCCTGGATATTATTATATTTATATAGTCCACTAGCTGGCCCGGCGAACGTCGTATCGCCTTTAAATATTTTTACGTTAATTTTTCAGATATTTTAATAGTTATCTGCTATTCGGGGCGGAAACAAATCCAACAAATCAACTATCATAAAAATCGGTCCAGCCGTTCTTGAGTTATAAATAGTGTAACTAATCCGACTTTGTTTATATATATATATATATATATATATTTATATATATATAGAAGTCCCGGCCACGCGTTGCTGTGGCTAAGGTATACGTTAAATTATGTTGTAGTAAACTAAGTGAGAAATCTAAATCAGAAAGTGTTTGTTTTACACAATTTTTTAGTTCTGGTACATTAACTACACCCGGTATAAATATGGGTGGTGGTTTATGTGGAAGTGGTTTTGTTGATTGAGATGAATTTATGTTGTCTGCATTCTCAGTATCATAAGGATTATAAACATTTATTGATGGAATATTTTGAGGAGGCTTGCTGATTCCATTATACTTTCGTTTTTTTTTTTCTACGAACTTGTGGCAGTTTGGATTCTCATCATCATCAAGAAGTCTCTGTACAGTAATATCATCTTGTGATACATTATAGTCATCTTGTTTTTCATTTAATTGAGGCATAGAGATTATTTCTGTAATATTAGGCATATTATTATAACTAACAGATTTACTTACAGTTCTGTTATTCCGTTCCTTAGGACCTTCACATATTTTTAAATTGACATTCTTCTTAAATGTAAGATTTATGTCACATAGGCCTATACCAATTTGCGGAAATTCACTTGATATCTTATCATTCATGTCCCCAGAACTGATTCACCATATTGTTCAAAGTCCCTTCTCGGTCTAGTTAAATTTAAATTAAGTTGCTGTGTTTCAGCCTGATTACTTAAAACTAATACTTACACAAGAAATTAATATTATTATCAATATATTGAAAATAAAATAAACACAAACACACTTTAATTATGAAATAATCAATATTTGTATTCAATTGAAATTCGCGGTTGCAACAAAAAGCACAGCCACCTGGTTAAATAATAAACCAATTACCTTACACAGCCATCTTTTAGAATCGTGTGATATATTATAGTCATCTTGTTTTTCTTTTAATTGAGGCATGGAGATTGTTTCTGTAATATTAGGCATATTATTATAACTAACAGACTTACTTACAGTTCTGTTATTCCGTTCCTTAGGACCTTCACATGTTTTTAAATTGACATTCTTCTTAAATGTAAGATTTATGTCACATAGGCCTATACCAATTTGCGAAATTCATTTGATATCTTATCATTCATGGTCTCTAGAACTGATTCACCATATTGTTCAATGTCCCTTCTCGGTCCAGTTAAATTTAAATTAAGTTGCTGTTTTTCAGCCAGAATACTTAAAACTAATACTTACACACGAAATTAATATTATTATCAATATATTGAAAATAAAATAAACACAAACACACTTAAATTATGAAATAATTAATATTTGTAATTCAATTGAAATTCGCGGTTGCAACAAAAAGCACATCCACCTGGTTAAATAATAAACCAATTACCTTACACCGTCATCTGTTAGAATCGTATGGAACTCACAGATTATTATAACTCTTTGTTAAATAATAAACAAATAATTTGTAATAAAAAATAATGCGACTATAAATTTAGTTATAAACAACCGTAGGTCTCAAGTTGGATCAAACAGCACACAGTGTGCAAAATTTTATTAAAATCGGTTTAATAGTTTAGGATTCTATCGCGGACAAACACGTGACACGTAATTTTTATATATTAAGATTTAAACTGGAGTCCATATTTTTCTCAGTTATTGAAGTAATGTCATTTTAATATTTGGGACTTGCTGATAGGAAGTGTCATTTCTAACAAAATCATCACAGTCTAATTCGATTTAATTCAGGACTACTGATTGGTGTTCATCAGCCAAACCTTAAATTGGAGAAACAATAATTCATTCTACCAGTTATTTATATATTCCGGACCGCAAAGAAAACAAAATTATATAAATCTTTAAGTATTATTGTACATTACTATGTAGGCTAATTTAATGCAAATGTAAGTAATTTCTACTCATTTGTTTTTCTATTGTTTTATGTTATATACACGAATACATCTTTGTTTGTCCTTTATAGACTTCTTCGTGAAAATTTGTATGTACAGGATTTCAGATGCGGCAAGTGTTTAGCCGTTATCTATTATCTTCTAAAATAATTATGTGTAGGAGTTAACCTGAAACGATTTTTTTAAATTCGCTCTAGCAATCGCAATTTTCGATGTTTTGCAACAAATCTCGGAATAGCGCATTAAAATAAACCTAGGTATGCATTTTCCAAAAATCAGTGAAATCAAATCATTAGAAGTGGGGGTTTACCTGAAATTTGAAATTAATAATTTACTCTAGCAATCGCCATGTTTGATTTTTATCAATGTATAGCATATAATTAATTAACCCTCAATATTAAATTTATTTAGGCGTAGCAACGTACGCCGGGTATTAGCTAGTATATACATATATATATATATATATTTATTTATTTAAAAAACATGTAATTTTTACCAAAAATAGATGCTATATCATAAAAATTGTATCTCAGTTATGAAGCTATCAAATAATCTATGTTGTAATGGTTTTTTTCTAATATGTGACATACCTGAAATTTAGTTCTTTTTCCAGGATGTTCCAAACTTCTCCGAAGTATCCAGTCACTTTTAACGGTAAGTTCTTTGATTTAAATGCTTTTATTACAATGCTCAAATTCTGCAATAGATAAATTCAGTTACATACAACATTTTATTTCCTTAGCTGTATTAAAAGGTAGAATATGAAAGATGTTATTTATTTTTGTAATTTAAAAAATTAAAAGTAAGTTTACAAATAAGCCCTGTGTTTTTTAAGTTCTCTTCTTTATAAGAATGTCACTAGTATTATTTAATATTTATCATATGTAAATATGACATACCGGTACGTAATAATTTATCCATTTAACCGATTAATGTTTAGTGGGACATGAAACTGTATTAAAATTTGTTCATATTCAGTTAAGTCTCTACTTGTTTTACCCTTTTCCTTTTGAACTTGTTTTATCCTTTTTTTTCCTTTTAACGAGTCTACTAGTTCACTTCTGTGACATAATTTGCACGGCCATGGAGCTGCTCTTTATTAAATAATTAATGGGATATATATATATATATATATATTTTGACATTTGGCAATGAAGGCAAATATGATATGAAAAGAAAAAAGAATGCTTCAGTCGGCATTTGAACTCTAGTCTCTAAAGCGCTAAAGGTACAGACTTTAGAGACTCGAGTTCAAATCCCGACTCAAGCATTCTTTTTTCTTTTCACATCATATTATACATACATATATATATATATATATATATATATATACATTGAAAGGGGGTTGAATGATTCGGAAGTAAGTTATTAAGCGAATTGCAACCGAGAAGAACACTGGAAATGAGAATAAAAATAGGAAGCGATCATAGGAAAGACCAAGATTGAGGTGGAAAGACCAGATAAGGAAAAATCTGTAGAGTAATATAGTACAATGGAGAACAGGCATTAACGAAAAATTCTGGAAGGTTCTATATGTCACGAAGAGGCTACATAGGATGAAACATATTACAAATGGAAATATCCTTTAGAAAACAAACTGTTAACATCAGTATTTAGCGATAAGAAGTTACATTTTTGTGATAATCAATAGAAAAAATATTTTGAAACTAATGGTTAAGACGGCATACCCTGATTTTTAAGGGACTGTGTTCTATAGTGTTCAGCCCTAGGGCAGGTCCTTAATGCAATCATAGCATTTTCATGCTATGCTTTGTAGCTTTCCGTAATGGCGTAGCCCATTGTTGAGTCATAGCCTCTCCTTTGTAAGGAGTTACTAGATCAAGTTATTTTTTTTTAGTTACGTAATTTGCTCGCAGATTTCATGGATGATATGCGGTCAACACACCGACACAATGAGATATCTAACAAGCAACAAAGGTATTATTAGGGCGTTTTACAACTTTTCTAGGGAATTATAAGTGTGGTAGCTTCCCGTTGCTTTCCACATCATGAGATGATAATGATGATGATTTAGATGATGTTCGGGGACGTTTTGGGCCTCAGAGCTTCCTGACATTTGTCTTACAGGTGAGGAAAAACTTCGAAAACAAACTTGTCCCGACCGGGAATCGAACCCGGGCCCGCTGCGTGACAGGACACAGTGTGAGAACTCCACAACGGTGGACTAGGGACTATGTAGTACATATAAATTTGATAAGACCCTAGGGGTTTACTCAAAAATTCGTAAGTGAACAGTATAAAAGGGACAGAAAGCTAGACTGTACGGTAAGCAGGCGGCGATACGCTAGAAGGAGAAATCAAAACATAATTATTGTATATTGTATTTGTACAAATTATGATTAAGTATGGAATGTATTATTGAGATGTATCCGTCATTATACTTAATTTGCTGGGCTGACCTTTACTATATATTATATCGTATATATATTACGTGGGCGACTCAAAGCGAATTAACCTTTACCCTCATGTTTAAGAGATGCCCGACATCACTAACCAGTTCTAGGGTAAAGTTTGGTATTTAAATAATACTGTATATTGGGGCGGCCCGTTGAACTATAGTTCCACTTTGACTTAATTGGTCAATAGTTGATGCCCTACCTCAGTAGCTAGTCGGTTCCTGTTTCAGGGTGAGCGCTGAGACTCCTATCTATAACGGGTTCGGAAGGAGAATTGCGTGGGAACAGACAATCACTAACCTTTTAAATTATTTTATTCTTTTATCTCTGCCAACTTGAATGCACTTTACACTGTGAAGATAAAACTTTTCTGTCCCTGGCCTTCGATATTTCACTAATGAGGACTAGCAAATGACATGAATTTGAGAAAGTTTACCTAAGTCCATAATCGTTGTTACAAGACATTTTAACTATACAATCAAGATCTTCTTATTATGAGGTGTCGAGTGAGTATAAGTGTGTTAAATTTGTCCTCATGAGTTTCGTATCGAAGTCACGACCAATTATTCCCATATATGGTCGTATACCCTAACTCTGATTTTGATTGGTTATAACTTTCAATCACATGTCTTTTAAGGGCGTAAATATTTTATTTAAGTTCCCAACTCCATTTGTGATTTTATTCTCACGGCTAGGGAGCGTGTTTGCCAGCTTGGGCTTTCCGCGATTGTAAATTTGGAGTTTGACGTTTCTCCCAAATGTGATTTTTGAAGCTAGAGCCAGCTTAAGGATTTCAGGTCTAATTTGAGGAGTTACGTATTTATGACTTCTTTTTACATAGGTTTTCATCCGCTCCCTTGTGAGAACTATTTACCAATATGATACTTAATTTCTTTTTAAACTATATTCAGTTCATTTCTTGTTTATTCATTAATCATATTCCTTAATCACTATACTAGATTAGGGCCGTATCATATTCGTGGGAACAGTAATAAACTATTTAATTTTCATAAATGTGTGACATATAGTTCTGTAAGATCAAGTTTAGTGCATATACGACTTTATGTTCATCAGTAGGGTGTTATATCATGATTAACGTTTTCGTTGTACCCGCCAATTCATCAAGTGCGGTTACCAATCTCACCAGAAGCTCGTATTTTTTACTTTCTTCGACTGTGGGAGAAGTTCTCCCTGACTCTTACAAGAGCAGCATCACTAGTTCGCGGGAAACCTGCATATGTATTATGTTGCACAGAACAACTAGTCTCAACAAAATTTTTGTGCCAGGAGTAAATTGTTAGCCTAGTAGGAGGATCTATACCGTACTGAATACGAACGTTCCGTTGCACTATGGTGGTAGACTTCATTTCTTGGAGCTATAAGATGTGCTGAGAACTTCTGCACCTTGAAAATCGCCATTTTGCCCGCATCTACTCTAGTGTCGCACATTTAACTGATAGACGAATATAAACATTTAATAAAAAATAGTAACATTTTTATTCAAACGGGATAAAAGAACACAATGTTTATTATATAAATAACATTTACTGAATAACTAAGCATTTAGTTTTTTTGTTTTGTTTTCGTTACTCATGACTAGGGAGCGGAATTTGTTCTACAGTATTGATGACGTACTTGTATTGACTGTACTGGAGGAATCGGGAAGAGGTAGGATGGGATGTATCATAAGTCTGTATATCTATTGGGCGACTCTTATATAATATAAATTATAAACATTAGGAAGCAATATAAGGTGCATATAACAATGAAATAGTCCCGCGCCGTAGCCGAGCGGTTAAGGTAGGAAGCCTTGGCGCAGAGCTACGGGACTTGCGCTGGTTCGAGTCTCCATGGGGGAAGAAATTTTCTCATGGTATTTCGGCCAGTATGGGACCGGTGCCCACCCAGCATCGTGAGGCAATTGGGTAGCTACAATAAGTAGCGGCTCCAGGTTGAGGAACCAGCTATAACGGCTGGGGGACTCGACATGCTAACCACATGTCACCCCTACACTGGCTGTTGATCATCTACCTCTGTGATTGACACATGTGGATGTGAAGGGCCAGCAGCCGGCTGGTAAAAGGGCAACCGCTGAAAAGTGGAAAGACCCTCAATCGGATCGGATAACAATGAAATATATTATTCGACACAGCGGAACATTGACCTGCTTCATTTGAGGATGATATGCGAACTAATGCCGTATCATCCCGCATACACTCGTCCACGTCAGCGTGTGAGTTTGTGGAGCAGCTGTTGCTGGATAAGTGCTTCATTTGATATTTGTTTCTGACTATACATGGTTAGTATATACGTCAGTGCGATGCAAGCAACAGTACTGATATGACCGGAGGTAAACGTTCTGCTGTGTCGTATAATACTTAGGTTATGCATTGCTTACAAAGTATTGAAACGTTTTAAGACAAAGGTAGCCATATCCTATTCATATTTGGTTTCGTTTTAAGTGGCATTCCACTAAACGTAAGATCAGATACGCATAAAATCAACTACCGTCATACTCTACAATAACTCCTTTTCTTTAATTAATAAGTTAAACGTTGTTTACTGCGTCTGTCTTCATAGTCCGGTAGGTATGTGATACACCTCACTCATCCCCTCGTGTGCATTCTCGTACAGTCTATACCATTACAAGTAAACCTTCGACATTGTGGAACAGATTACACTCTCTGCTTATGACATTATAATATGGCAAAAATAATTATGGTATTTTCATACAATACATATTTTCGATTAAATTAAAATAAACTCCACGGAGCGCAGTCTTAAAGACCACAGCCTACCTGGCGACTGCTGACCTGATATGTACATAAATTATCTATCTTCTTTTATCATGTAAGCCCTTGTTTCCCTCAACGAGATTTAGGCGCTATCCCCTTCAGGGGAAAAAATGAACCATACTAATTCAGTTATAGATGTCATTCGAGTTGCCCGTGTTCAGCGTTCCGCCTCATACTGACATCTAGGAAAACAAGGTAGTACTAGGACGGGAAAATTGAGTACATTTTGCTTAGAGGCCCTTTTTATTCAGGCTTAAGGATCTTTTACGAGCCTGAAAATCCTCAGATCGGGATCCACGGCTTATAGTCCCTCCCGGAGGATTTGATCCTTGGATTTTTCCATCTTAAAATATCCATCGACCATGGCCGGGTTTGAACCCTACTGGTATAAATTAGATTTGACATGTCGAGTCTACCCAGCCGTTATCGCTGATTTTCTCATTAATCTGGGAACATTATGTAGCAACCCAAATTACAAATGAAACTGGAAGCGGTCCCATATTGACCGAAATTACGAGAAAATGTCTTCCCCATGGGCACTCGATTCAGCGCATTTCCCTTAGCTCTGTGCCAAGGCACTGATTGCCTTAGACTACTGTTATGGCAGGAGACAATTTTTTGATTATGTTTTATAATATTCTCTTTATATAGTCATTATGATTAAACTTACTTAATGTTTATATAATTAAATTATTATTAAGTTTTAGAAAATAATTAACCCTTAAGAGACATAATCAGTTCAATGCATAACGAAGTCTCAACCACTACCACGGTTTAATATTATATTGTTTTCCTAACAACTATAATAACACTGAGCAACAAAAAAGAAACATTTTATCTCAGAAAGATAAATATGTGATTCTGATAGTATTGTTTCTCCTGAATTCAAATATGATATCGGTTTTTCTCCATCACGCAACGATTCTGAGAGACAAACATTTATAATTTCAAACACTTTAATATTTTCTACATTCATAACTACACAATATTCGAACATTCGGACTCACCTAAAAAGTAAGAAATGACGATTTTCTGCTATATATCACATGTGGAGAATCCCTCTTGATGGTCCAACAATAATCGGCCAGCATATTAGGATTTCATTTGCCTTGACATCTCTTTTCCATAGCTGAAATAATTTGAGTTAGCTCATTTGGTTTTATTTCACGATGGACAAATTGATGAAAAAAGTTTATTTAAAAAATAATTATTTAAATCCATTAATTTAAATTAAAAAAACTGTGGGTGATGGAGAAATTCCGATAAAAAACTGCATTAAGTGCAACTATTGGTACTCATGAGACAAAAATCATGTTGACCAGTGTAATTGAAAATGCACGCTGTCTATTGGAACAATCTTTGGTTGTATAACCATTATCGTGAATTTTCAATTTATTTACAGTATGTAATCATCATCATTAGCTTACACATCCCTTTAAAGGGTCCTAGTCGTCCTCAGAAGTTTACCCCACATTTCCCTCTCATCCTTAATTGCCCAATAACGTACTCCAACGTGCTTTTTCAAGATTGACCACCCATCTGGTTGTTGGCCTGAATCTACTGCCCTCTGGGTTTTGACAGGAGGGATATTATCTCAGATCTTAGATCTTGTACTTTTATTAAGTGTCTAGCCGATTGTAATCGACATATTTGTTATACATAGGCAATAATATTTGGCTTTTCAAACAGTTTATATAATTCATTATTGTATAGGACTCTTCTTTCATTATTTATTTTGATTGTTACATATAATATTCTGAGATTTCTCTTTTAAAATATTAAGTTTATTTAGACCCAGTTTCACGCCGTAGCCTAGTGGTTAAGGCACTGTGCTACAAGCAGGAAGGTTGAGGGTTCAAGTCCCGGTGGGGTCAGGATTTTAAACTGACCTAAACCTTCTGGCGGCACTATGGCCCTGGGGTCGACTCAGCTCCACCAGACGCTTGTTGTGGGGGTAAAGGCGGCCGTCGCGCAGGGCTGACAACCCGGCTGACATCAAGTATCGATTGTCCAGAAAAAAGTGGTAACCTCCCATTACCCCAAGGGCCTCCTGAGGCCTGTAGTGGGAATACTTAACTTTTTTTATTCAAAACCAAGCTTCTGAAGCACATATAATACCGGTCCAATCAGAGTTTTATATATTGTAGACTTTTATTTGGGTTATTAGTAATTTAGAATTTATACAGGATGTTAGGAAATCCCATTAAATCTAGGGCTTGTAGAGGAGACTGATTAGATATTGTTTTGAATAGGAACTTTGTCCGGAAAAGTAACTACCGTTTTTGTGCTGCAGTGTTTAAATTCCCCGCATCTGCCGAGGATAAATCGATAATAATTTATTGACTTATAACTCAATTAATTACATTTACACAACCCTACATTCACTGACTTCGCGAAAATGTCCATTATCAAGAAAAACATCTCTTTGTTACTCTAAGAATAATTGTTTATACGCAAACTAATCAAAATCCTTTGTTGAACTTAATATTGCGGTTAGTACTTATCCACTGTAAACGCGGTTCGATGTGGCGGTCACCAAGATTACATTCAAAAGGCTAAGGGTCAGTTTCTCCAACAGAGGTAACTGCATTATGCCAGTTTTTCCCAATTATAATACATAGTTTAAACTGGCGTAATACAGTTACCTCTGTTGGTGAAACTGACCCTTATCCCTATATAATTACCACACTCTAGTGCATCTTCACTTTGTAATATGATGCGCATATGACACTGATAACCCAATATTTGGGAAGAATTTCATTCATACATACATATGCCATCAGTTCATGTTCTTTTCCTTCATATTTAATCACTTCTTCTTGAAAATTGTCAGATCCATTCTTCATTCAGGATACTGCTGCTTCTCGTTCCTCTCCAAGGATGTGCATACATACACAATATACTAGTACCATAATATTATCTGAGATTTTTTTGTAATTAAAGTATTAAAATATCCCTCCAATCAACAAATTTATTTTATCGCTGATTAATTCTCCACCTTCACTATTACACATTGTTAATCTACGATTAATTTAATTTTTGTTATTACTATCTTCCTTAAAACAATTTGATTTCATTCCTAGTTCTTAGATGTTCCAGCTATTCCAACTTTAGCCCTCTATTGCATGAATAATTTTTTAAATATGTTTTTTGCTGTAAAAATTAAGGAATGACAATTACAAACACCATATTCATATGAACTAGTCCCTTTATTGAAATAATTACCCAAATCTGTAAAATTTGACTTTTTGTGTGCGTTGCTCTCAGGCAACACTATGAACTACAGATTAAGTACAATCATGGTTTTACATGAAAGTTCAAAAAACAGTTTGATGCAGGAGTGAAGCACAAGTTTACCTTGCATTTCGTGCACATAACTTTTGGTGTCCCCTTACAGCCTGGAAGTTTGCATCTTCCTTTCTTCTCAGAAAATGAAGGGAAATGTCCAACTTCATCTAGACAGACGTCAGCGATGGGAATGGCGGCTGCAGGTCCTTTCTTGCACTTTTCCTCGTACTGTTTTCTGAGAGAAATTGAACTTGGCATCCCTACTTTATGTGAATGTGTCTCTCTCTTGTGTGCTAGTATGAGAGCTTGTATGATAGAGATCTTGAAATCCAGCAGTGGAATTTCATCTGTCTCTGTGCCATCTCTCTTATAGAGAAACCAGGCGAGATTGCGTTGTTCGGCATATCTATTTGATTCAGTCGCTATGTGTGCAATCAATTAGTTTCCAACAAACATTTTAAGTAGTCAATGGGACAGAAAAGGAGATCTGAAGTCAGCAATTTTTCTGACCACTGGGGTGCTTCTAGTATGCCAACAACTTCCTTATTCCAGATCACTTCTTCATAACTACTAGGCCTAACTTCCTCGGAGCTTCACCATCATCAACAGGTTTTTTGTTGGTTTTCTTTTACTTTTATTTTTCCTTTTCCCCCTTGACTTTTTGTGGGTGGTACAACATCGTTATTGTCATCGTAAGTTTCTGGGATGTTGATTTGCGTTGTCTTTCTTGTTATCACACGCCCTTCATCACTATCACTTGCAAGGGCAGAATCATCACTATCATCAGGTGTACTCGTACATTCACTTCCTCTTTGGGACTACCATAAAATTCCCATGTTGGCAGAGCCATACTTCTAAACCTTAATGTAACAATGTATGGCATAGTGACGCTTGAAGAACACAAACATACTTTCAATTATTACATTGTAATTATCCGATAACTATGTTTCACATGTAAAATCAATGACAAAATATCAGTGGATATTGGTATAATTTTATTTTGTAATTTTCAAGTTGTTTATTGTTAAAAAAAAGTAATAGTGTGCTTATTTCCTTCCATAAACACGTGCACAGCAAGCTAGAATTATATTTATAACGTCCAAGCCAAAAACAAAACCTTCCTGTATAATCCCAGAGGAACAAGAGATGTTGGCCGTCCACGTAGAAGATGGACTCCACTTTTAACTTCGCCGGAACAGGCTGCATAGCCTAAACATTGTAGCAGAAGGAGAAGAAGACGTCCAAGCTAACAGACTTTTCAAATTTAAAAAAAATTCTATTGTTGTCACATAATGACATTCCTTGCCTGAGAGCAACATCATGCACACAGAGTAGAGAGAAATAGTGAAAATAAAATAAAACTTAGTTTGTAGCCCTGAAGAAACATAATGCAATAGAGGGAATTTACATATATCTCCTGTTTATGTAACTTTGCTCCTTTCTTTCTTCATGGTATTTCTAAAAGGAAAATTTGTAATAATATTCAGATGTATTCTGTTACCTGCTAGTTCTTTACTTCTGTAGCAATTTTACATTATTTATCGTTTTTATTTCATACTGTTCGTGATATTTGTTTTATTGTATTATTGAAAAATAAGACGACTTTTTCTCCGCAGATGATTGGTAATTTAATTCCCAATTACAGAAACAATAACTCGATTCTTGCCCTTGAATGACTTAATTACCACGGATAACATTGTTTGCGTCATGAATGTATCAGACTTGCTAGGAATAAATGACATTGCTCAGAATTCTTTGTTACATAACTATCATCCGATTAATTTTAGGATATTCAAATGAAGGGTATATTCACTATTATTTACGTAAGTAATCTTCCCCAATTTCTTCAGTAAGCAGTTGGCATACTGCTAAGTTCGTAATATAATTTACCACTCTAATGAGACTGGCAATAAAAATTCCATCTAAAAGATTTATTATTATTATTATTATTATTATTATTATTATTATTATTATTATTATTAATATTATATAAATTAAGAAATCTGAAAATTAAAATATTTAGGATAAATTTTAGAATCAGATGGGAAAAATAGTAATGAAATTGAGAAAAGATTTAGTGAAGGAAGAAACATTTTGGAATGTTACATTTAGTGATATAAAGTAAAAATGTTACAAATAAAATCAAGACATTGATATTTAAATCGTTAGTACAAAGTGTATATGATGCAGAGGCCTAGATATTAGTTAGACAACAAGAAAAAATGATTGACAACATAGGTGGGTTTTTAGGGAAGGGCATCAATAAAATCAAGAAAGGATAACATTCGGAACCAGAAATTAGAGAAATAATGAATGTTAAATATAATATTATATACATATTAGAAGAACGAAGATTGTAATAATATGGACATCTGAGGAACACGGAGAATAATAGAATCCCAAGAATGATGCTGGATTGGAATGATGAAGACAGGAAGAGGAGGACAGGGAAACCCAAGGAAGAGTGGATGGATAAAGTGAGAAGAAACATGATCAGCAGTTACCTCAAAGAAGAAGATGCTGAGGATAGACATCTGTGGCGGAGCAAAATACATTTTGGCTGAAGGATAACTACTTTAATATAGAGAAAATCCTTAAAAAATTATTATTATTATTATTTTTATTATTATTATTGTTATTATTATTATTATTATTATTATTATTATTATTATTATTATTATTATTATTATTATTATTATTATGAATAGACTGATCTGCAAAAAAATGTTACAAGGAATTGTTGGTTACACGTTTGTTCGAAGGAGGCATATAAATATTAAACAGCATTGATGGTCTATAATTCGTTTTGCAAGTGACACAATCTCGATTTTTTTCCCCATGACAAATATTTATTTATTTATTTATTTTCGCAAATGCCCAGGTTGTCTTTCGACATTCCTGGTGTTCTCTCCTGGCATGGCGTACTTGTAACCCACTTCTGAAGTTGGAGCGCCTGTAAGGCGATGATATGATGGGTGATGATGATGATAGTGGTGCGCCAGGAGAGTCCCTAATCGTAAGCCTAATCTATGATGAATATGAATAATGATTGCGATGGCCATATGATTTTGGGGACCGTTTGAGCCTTAAAGATTTCCTGACATTTGTCTTACAGGTGAGGAAAAACCCCGATAAAAACCTCACCCAGAAAAACTGTTCCGACCGGGGATCGAACCCGGGCCCGCTGCGTGACAAGGCTGCATGCTATCTCGAGACCACAGCGGTGAACAAAAATTGAAAATCCACACTGTCAATAAAGGAAATGCAATATGATTCTTCGTTGTATGATCATTGTCGTGGTTTTTTATAGTTTTCATGGAAACAACAATTATTAAATGTGGTCATTGTTATTTTACTTCAATTTTGTAATTGATTGAAAATTTCATTTCATAACAATACTTTTAGGCCGGTATTCAAGAAGCAAGCTCTCTAGGCCATGCCAATTCCGTCTTTCGTAAGCTGAGGTTCTCGTTTTTCAATTTTTTCCGGAATTAATATATATATATATATATATATACCTTGTTATCGCATGATATTGAATAGAGTGAGCCAGTTAGAGTAGGTTTTGCATGACCTACATAATTAACCAAGGAGAGATAGGCTGAGAGTCGCTCTTCGCGGAAAGTTCTTTTTCTGAATACCGGCCTCAATGTATATTTTGCCAAACACTAGAATTTAGAAACATTACCTTGAAGTAAACGTTAAACTTACCATTAGTTATCTGAT
Source organism: Diploptera punctata (assembly GCA_030220185.1). Classification (NCBI taxonomy): domain Eukaryota; kingdom Metazoa; phylum Arthropoda; class Insecta; order Blattodea; family Blaberidae; genus Diploptera; species Diploptera punctata. The sequence goes on from JASPKZ010001600.1 coordinate 1,684,305, forward strand.
GAAAGTCGAAAGATAATGTTTAAGCTAAAGAAATAAATAAAATGATCTTACATCGGGTTCTACAGCTGCTTTCATGGTTATATCTTGAAGATTATTTCTTCTTACAAAAATATTTTGAGTTGTCCATGTCACAGTAGGCCTACCATTCAAATCATAAGCACCAATTTCATTCACTTTATAATTTACTTGTGGTGCTACATTGTATATTTCACGGAATATTGCCGTATTGCTTGATGTTTTCTCAACCACTATGAATTCAGAGTCTATTGGTATGTAAATATCTCTAAATAAATAATCTAAATTCGATATTTCATCCAGGAGCATTAACCACTTCCCTCTATTAATTAATTTGTTGTTTGATACCTGAAATTAAATATAGTTATACATTAAACAAATAAGTAAAATAAATATTTATCGACGAATGATGGAAGCTTTTTTCCTGATTACACAATATAAATAAATCTCTTTTTAATCCCTTCATATTTTCAATATTTTAATGTATTATGATTATTCTATGCAGTTTTAAATTAATAATTCGTATATATTTACGTAAAAAAGAAACGCCTCTATCAAGCGAATGAGTTGATTCAGATGGTAGGATTTAATACTCATAGAGGGAGATCCCGTTTTAAATCTAAGAGTCGACGAACCAGACTGGGGTTTTCTCTGATTTTCCTCAGTCTTTAAGGTAAATGTTGGATTATAATGGTATTACCATCTTCAATTTCAGAATTAATAAGATAAAAGTTAAAAATTAAAATGTACCTGTTGACAGGTACCGTTGTCCTCAACTTCCAAAAGGCCTACAGTTAATATTTTATAAAGGCCTACATAATTTTAACAAAGTTGAGGACGACAGCGCCTGCCAACAGGCAAATTTTAATTTCTAACTTTTATCTTATGACTATTCACCTCAACGGAATTTGATATGAATTTTATTAGTATTGATTCAGAATTGATGTTCATTTCATAACTTCTATGTATCTATAAATGGCCAAGCCCATTGTTGAGCCATAGCCTCTCTTCGTAAGTTAATTTTTAGTAATTTATTTGCTTGTAGATGCCATGGATGGCATGCGGTCAACACACCTACCCAATGAGACATCTAACAAGCAACCAAGGTACTATTAAGACGTTGAGGCGTTACGTTTTGCTTAGAGGCCTCTTTATTCAACCTTAAGGATCTTCTACTGATAATCTTCAGACTTGGGAACCATGGCTTAAAGTCCCTCCCGGAGGATTTGCTCCTTGGACATTTCATAACTTACTAACATTAATATCTATTGTATTTATGTAAGACTCGTGAGAGGAGTTCGACAAGAGTGTACATTATCACCTACTTTGTTAATATATATTTTGACGATGTTATACGAAAATGGAAAAAATCAAGTCCAATAGGAATACAAATTAATGAGGAAATGTATATGCATATTTTAATGTATGCAGACGATCTGGTAATTATACAGAACTCAGAGGATGATTTACAAAGTGTCATTTACATGTTGAATCAATTAGGAATCTATTATAATCTCAAAGTCTCTACTTCCGATTGAGGGTCTTTCCACTTTTCAGCGGTTGCCCTTTTACCAGCCGGCTGCTGGCCCTTCACATCCACATGTGTCAATCACAGAGGTAGATGATCAACAGCCAGTGTAGGGGTGACATGTGGTTAGCATGTCGAATCCCCCAGCCGTTATAGCTGGTTCCTCAACCTGGAACCGCTACTTATTGTAGCTAACCAATTGCCTCACGATGCTGGGTGGGCACCGGTCCCATACTGGCCGAAATACCATGAGAAAATTTCTTCCCCCATGGAGACTCGAACCAGCGCAAATCCCGTAGCTCTGCGCCAAGGCTTCCTACCTTAACCGCTCGGCTACGGCGCGGGACTAGTCTCAACTTCAGAAACTAAAATTATGGCTTTTCAGGGCAAAGTGCCAGTCAGAGCAAAAATAGTGATCAATAATGGAATAATAGAACAGATAGCACTCTTTAACTATCTTGGTTCAGATATGACATATAGCTATGATTGGGATATACATAATAAATTAAACCGATATCAAATGATGTGTGGCACTATAAGAAGAAACCTCGGAAAAACTCGAAGAGAAACTCAGCTCAGGTTTTATAAAATTATGGCTGTTCCTGTTCCTTTATATGGATCTGAATCTTGGGTACTTACAAAAAAAGATATCTCACACATTCAAGCCATTGAAATGAAAATTTTAAGATCCGTAAAAGGATGTACACGCACGGATAGATTACACAATGAATCAATAAGAAATGAACTGGGTATATTTCCAATAGTCGATAAACTAGAGGAGCACAAATACCAATGGAAAGAACATTTAGACAGAATGGATAATACGAGATTACCCAAAAAGATCAACTCCTACAAACCACATGGGAAAATATATTTGGGACGACCAAGGAAACGTTTGACTTGAGACCGGAACAGGTCACATTGACCTAATCCTGGAAAGGAAGAAGAAGAAGAAGAAGAAGACTCGTGAATATGTTCAAAAATAGGCGGACATGCAAATCAAAGATCCTAGATGCATATGTCAAAGATGTTGAAGCTACTGAAAATAAGACTGAAGAAAATGAAACACGATTCTCGTAACAATAATAATCGTTTCAAGGTGACAGTGTTTGTAAAACGCTTTTCTTATTGTAAAACTTAGGCTCGCTAGGAATTTTTTAGGATTTTTTTATTGCTGGTAGGTTGAAGAGTTACTATGGCAACGAAATAAAACGTTATAACAAAGAACTTTGATTAAATAAGAGAGTAAATATACATACACAAACATGAATACCTTTAAAATAATGTTTTATGTATTCTGTATTCAACAAGTTTTCTTTGCGAGTTGGTTGATTCGTAAAGGAAGTTTAATACAATTTCAGAATATAATAATGCGCTATTTTACTCTGTGCATCTTACATGCAAGCCGACTCATTGTAAATAAATCTTATATATAAAAATTAATGTTTGTTTGTTTGTATATTTGTTTGTTCGTACTTTATGCGCGGCCATACCGTTGATCCGATTGTGATGGGGTTTTTTGCAAAATGTTCAGGAGATTCCTGGGATGAACATAGGCTATAAGAGAGTTGTGATACTCAACTCCTATACCCTTTACAATCGCCATTTTTAGTGGAAAACGTGAAAAAAAGTAGCTCTTTGGACGCTTAAATGGCTTACGCTGCCTAAACCATAAGAAATACACAAAATTAAAGTACACAGAATTGAATATCTCAAAAAGCTCTACAAAAAAGTCCACGACAGCATATGTTTATCTCTTACGGATAACTCACAAAAACCATTTCTGTCTTTCATTGATACCAAGAGTCCCTTATCTCTTACGGATAACTCACAATAACCATTTTTGTCTTTCATTGATACCAGGAGTCTCGTGCCGTAGCCGAGTGGTTAAGGCAAGAAGTCTTGGCGCAGAACTACGGGTCTTACGCTGGTTCGAGTCTCTACGGGGGAAATCATTTTTCTTATGGAATATCGGTCAGTATGGGTCAGAAATGAAATCTAGCTGGGGGGGGGAAACTGTTTTGACTCACTCTCATCAATTTATCCTTTTTTTTCACTCTAATATAATTGTTATATGACGGTACAAAGCAGGGTACAATTCTAATGTTCATGACTATGTGACGTCATCATTCACACTTCTTGAGCCACAACAGAAGGCTGTAAGAGGTTTTCTTTGGGGCGGTAAGTTGATAGGCTGTTAATATGTCACCAGAGGTTCCACTTTGATTTTCTTGTGAATTTTTACTTGCCCTACCTCTGTAGCTAGTATATTATATATAAATTAACTTGGAAGTCATTAATACAGTAAATTCGACAAAGTTTTATTCTCACTTATGTGTTTACATAAACTATTTTATCTAATAAATTAATGACGAATCAGTAAGAATATGAATTCTTACCTGTCACAATTTACACAGCTGTATCGTTTTCCTGTTATCTCTTTCCTAGAATTACTCCTATGTGCATTTTGTAGCAAATTCATCAAAACACGGCAGCCAGATATAAAAATTATTATCGTCATTTGAGGAGTTCTGTTCAATTTGTTGCAAAAAGTTTGGTAAAAACATAAAGCACTCTATTTCATTCCCTCCTCCCAAAAAAAAAAAAACATTGTTTTAATTTCGACTTTTACGTTACCGCTGACGGGAATTAAAATACCGAACTGAAAACATATATTTAATATACACACTTGTATAGGGCCTACTTTATGTACATATATATGATATGAAAAGAAAAATGAATGCTTGAGTCGGGATTTGAACCCGAGTCTCTAAACTCTGTACGTTTAGCGCTCTAACCAACTGAGCTACTCAAGAATTCCAACACAAACATACATTTTTCTTATATATGTAGTATTCTCAATTCACACAAGAGGTAGTGGGAATATATATATATATATATATCCTCTGACCACTGATTCTGACTTTTCGGCATTGTTCCATCTGCCATTATCAATATAATGATTATATATTAGTCCACCGCTGTGGTCTCGAGGTAGCGTGCTGTCTTGTCACGCAGCGGGCCCGGGTTCGATTCCCGGAAGGAACAGGTTCTTTTATGAGGTTTTTTCGGGGTTTTTCCTTACCTGTGAGACAAATGTAAAGAAGTGTAGGATCCAATGGTCCCCGAAAATCATCCGGCCAACATCACCATACTTATCATTATCAACAACACCCTTCATCGGTGTGGAAAACAACGGGAAGCTACCACACCTATAATTCCCTAGTAAAGCTGCAAAACATAGCATGAAAATGCTATGATTGCAGTGAAAGACCTGCCCTCGGGCAGAATGTCTATGGATGTATATATATATATATATATTGATAACGTCTTGTGGGATCATGCCGAAGCGTAGGAATCAGTGATCAGAGGCCGACCTTGAATCCATGACGCGGAAACCCAAGAAAATTTTCTTAATCATACTTATATCTGCGAAAATCTACAATATAATATATTAAACCATCTATAGTAATTCTGCCATAGGGCAGGTCTTTCGCTGCAATCATAGCGGTTTCATACTATGCTTTGCAGCTTTACTAGAGAATTATAGGTGTGGTAGCTTCCCATTGCTTTCCATAAATTATATATATATATATATATATATATATATATATATATACATATATATTTTAATTTGCCAACTACAGTCTAATTTGTACACATACGCCTATAAAGGATGCAAAGGAAGAATAAGAAGATAGATTATAGCAGGCTGACAATTGGTAACCGAAATATAACTTTATTAGTAAATTAAAGTAAAGTAATCCCACTACAGGGCTCAGGAGGCCCTTGGGGTAGTAGGAGGTTAAGGCTCCCATTATTTCTGAACAATCGGCACTTGATGTCAGCCGGGTTGTCAGCCCTGCGTGACGGCCGCCTTTACCCCCAGAACAAGCGTCTGGTACTCATTTCCGTTAGAGGCTGAGTTGACCCCAGGGCCATAGTGCCGCCAGAACGTTTGGGTCAGTTTAAAAATCCTGACCCACCGGGACTTGAACCCTGGACCTTTCGGCTTGTAGCTCAGTGTCTTAACCACTACGCTACGGCGTGTCCCCAACTTTATTAGTAGTAAAACAAATATTTATAGTAAAGTACCCTATAAATATGTGGAATTAGAAACTTAGAAACGGCTTGCAATTTACCATAATCAAAATAATAGTTCTATTCTCTATTTTACTTTACGTGTAAAAAGTGTATGTTATGCCGAACTAAAAATTTTATCCCTGTTAGATCCAGGAGGCACGGGGCGCACAAAAGTTATTTAGTTCTGAAGGAAGAAGTTAATCTGTCGCAGAATGAGGGGAAGGGAGAGAGAATTGTAAAATATTTTTCTTTAAATATTATAATATTTACATTACTACTAGTTATTAGAATATTTACTTAGAATGTCTCTCTTTGAAACCTGGCTTTTACATACCTTCATCAACATTTTCTTCTTTTCGGATCCACTTGAGAAAAATACGTATAGAGGTTTGTTAGTTTGACACATGAAGGATGACTCTTTTTGAAGTGGCGTAGAACCCAATATTCCGGTCACCAACATGTTTCTTGTCAGAGTTTTATGAAGTTGGTTTAATCCCACGGAATTGAAAACTTCTAGAAAATATTAAATCAAATTGTTATACATTTAAATTTGGAAAACGTCAGTGTCGCGTCTGCCTAAAGAAAGTAATCCACGTAGACTATAATATTTATTTCATGGCTATTTTTATCATTGGCGATGATTTAAAATTAACCTAAGAAATTTATGATCCTAAAAATGAATATCCAGATGTGTTTGCTTAGGCCTACTCGGAGCTCGAAATACCGGATAACTTTATTATAAACAGCATTCTGTTACGTCGAGAAAATCGCTAAATCCTGCTTACTTTACACGTATAAAATGAAACATATTTTTAGAAAGTTATGAAGCATTATATATTTACTTTCACCTACTTAAAAATAAATGTCCTATACATTATGTATTCCAATATAGATTTTTTTTTTCAAATGCCCCAGGTTGTCTTCCGACATTCCAGGTGTTCTCTCCTGCCATGGCGTACTTGTAATCCACTTCTGAGGTTGGGGCGCCTGGATGATGGGGTTACGTTGCCCCGATGATATGATGGGTGATGACGATGATAATGATAGTAGTGCGCCAGGAGAATCCCTAATCCGAAGCTTAATCTAAGATGAATATGAATGATGATGATTGCGATGGCCATATGATTGCGGGGACGTTTGTGCATTACAGTTTTCCTGACATTTGCCTTACAGGTGAGGAAAAACCCTGATAAAACCCCCACCCAGATAAAATGTCCCGACCGGGGATCGAACCCGGGCCCGCTGTGTGACAAGGCAGCACGCTACCTCGAGATCACAGCGGTGATATTGTTAAATATTTATTTTTGTTTTTCTACTTTTCGACGCAATCTGACTATTGGTTATGCTCCTTGCATCTGGACCCGAGGGTTGCAGGTTCAAACCAGGCCGGAGTCGATCGATATTTTTTAGGATGGGAAAATTCAAGGATAAAGTCCTCCGGGAGGGACTTTAAACCGTTGGTCCCGAATCTGAAGATTCTGGGTTAAGCTCGTAAAATAACTTAAGCCTGAATAAAAAGGTTTCTAAACAAATTTTCCGATCCCAACATCCTAGTGATGTCTTAATTGGCTACTAGATGTCTCATTGTGTCGGTGTGTTGACTGAATGCCACTCATGACAACTATGTGCAAATAAGATAACTAAATTAACTTGATATAGTAACTCCTAACAAAGGAGAGTTTATGACTTAAATTAGGGCTACACCATTATAGATAGATAGATAGACTCTTCGACATAATATTAAGAGTTATTAGAGAAATCTTATCTATTCTTACGAAAACAAAAACTATCTTTATACGGGATTATATATGGAACTTTTCAATATTATTTTTTTTCGTAAGAAATTTGTGGTTTTATGGATCAACTTAAGAGGCGTATGGTTTATCTTAAGCGGTATTGTATTTTTCAAAAAGCAATCAACTTAAAAAGTACATATTACAGTGTTTTCTACAAACATATTTTGAAGAATAAATGTAAATTACCTTTTAATTTAAGGTTATATTTATTTGAGGAATGATGAATATTAATCGAATATTATTGGTAACAGTAGAACTAAAAAATAGCAAATATTAATAGAATAGGGGGCTTTTTATAGTAAAACCCCATGTAAAGAAGTTTGTTTTGCAGAAATATACAGAGTGAATACAAATTGGCGAATACATAATTCGCTACAACTCTCTTCAGAGATTTCGCCATTCTTTATTTTACAAATATTACAACCGATTTAACTATAGTGACTGCCGGGGATCCGTCGGGCCCCAGCTGTGCTCACAACAGCAACAGGGCGCGTCCCCGGGTGACGGATAGGGGAACGGTCGGTGGTTTGCTTGCATTCCTCCCGGCTAGGTCCAGTCCGGACCCGCGGGCCATTTGTGAGGTCGTCAGGACTCGAGCGACCTGACGTACTACATAGCTCGTGCTGCGCCCACTCCATCAGCAAAACGCGTCCCCTCGGTGGCGTAGTGGGGAAAAGGTCGGTGGATCTGCTAGTCAGTCCTCCCTTCCAAGTCCGATGGACTCGCGGACCATGAGTGGGGTCAGCAGGAAAATTTTTGAATGAGGGCCCTGCTGCCAAACCTAACGGTCCCAGCCCACAAGCGGGAGCATGAGCCGCTGTTGGCGTGGCGGTGGGAGAGTAGGGGATCTGTCGCTCCTTCTCTCTTGGTCCATTGAACCTGAGACCATCTGTGGGGGCACCATGGGAGATGAGCACCCTGGATGCCTACATTGCTCAGTGGGCTGCCTCACAGCAGCTACACGACCAGGCTTAGTCTTGCGAACGGGCTGGTTGGGACAATACCGGGCGTAATGCTGGGAATTACCACCAGGTCGATAAGCTCGAGAAAGGAGGAAGCGCGGTCTTTTGGCTTTTGGGACTTAGCGCCGACTCTGGAACCGAGTGACCCAAGGACAATCTGTGAGGTCGTCAGAAGTTGAGCGACCTGACGTACAATAGCTCAGGCTGGACCCACTTCAGCAACCAAACACGTCCCCAGCTGGTGCACTGGAGGAAAGGTCGGTGGATCTGCTAGACAGTCCTCCCGGTCAAGTCCAAGGGACTCGTGAACCATTAGTGGGGTAGGCAAGAGTTGAGCGCCTTGTCTTACTATTTGCTCATCTGTTGGAGCTTGCGAACTCCGTGCTGGCCCACAACTGCAGCAGAAGACGTCCCTGGCGGCAGACCAGGGCTCGGCTCGGACCAGTGCAGAGGGGAGCAACTGTACTGGTTCCTGGCTCGGCCTACGGGCCCGTCGACAAACTGTGGGGTCGCCAGCAGATGAGCACCTGGATGTACTAAAAGTCTCACACTGTTGGGCTTGTAACCCTAGCCGGTCTCACAACGGCTGCAGGACACGTCCCTGGAGGCAGAACAGGGGAATGGTCGGTGGATCTGCGACAGCAGTCCTCCCGGCTAGGCTCATGGAGCCCGTGGACCAACTGTGGGGTCGTCAGGAATGAGCGACCTGATGTACTATGTAGCTCAGCAATTCCCAGAAGTTGCAACTCCAACACCCTCTCCCTGGGGTGTTGGTTTAAGGACCGTGAACTTGAACGTGGACGTGAACATAGGATAGGGAGGACAAGAACTCTAGGACTTGGGAGTATGGTCATGACGACCGAGGTATCCCAAGGGGTGGGGGAAGGGCCTAGATGCCACGATTAAAGACATACGAAGGCGGCCTATATGAATGATGTTTCTTCAGGGTGGAACTACTTTAATGGCCTTTTTATACCCTTTACATACCAGACATCACTCCATTAGTATGTAAATGATCCAATAAAGTGCATTAAAACGGTTATTTTCTGAAGAAATAATTTCAAAATAGCCCGCTTTCATATTATGTCTATAACCATTAATATTATTCTGATATTAACTCTATGAATAACGGAAGTAGGAGATTCTCGCCGCATTCACTAACGCTCAATTTTGTTAATATCTCCGTTTTTATGACCCATCCGAATATTATCCTCCCACTTACGCTTAAATCTTCCTAATAAAATTTTGTACATCAATTTCCCGTTACAAATTTTTAAACCATTTCTCTTACCACCCATTCGAGTTATACAGCTACTTATCTCAATTTCCTAGGCTTAATAACCTTACAAACGTTTTGACGATGAACATGATAATAGGACCATATCTTTGGACTAGTCCAACGCTGTGGTCTCGAGGTAGTGTGCTGCCTTGTCATGCAGCGGCTCCGGGTTCGATTCCCTGTCGGAACAGGCTCCTAGGTGAGGTTTTTTCGGGGTTTTTCATTACCTTTAAGACAAATATCAGGAAGCTTAGGGCCTAACTGTCCCCGAAAATCATCCGGCCATCATCATCGTCCTTATCATTATCATCATCATCATCGTCATCATCATCACCATCATCATCATCCTTCACTTGTGTGGAAAGCAGTGAGAAACTACCACACCTGTAATTCCCTAGTAAAGCTGCAAAGCATAGCTTGAAAATGCTATGAATGCTGTGAAAGATTTGACCTCAGGCAGAATTACTATGGATGGATATTTGGACTTCACAATTTCACATTATGAATGCTTGAACATTTCGTAGTTTGTTTGGCGGTTGATTCTTCAAGTCAGTAACATACTGCATGGACGGAATATTGTTGTTACCCGTTTAAGGAGTAAGTGTAGTTGATGACGGAGGGCGTTGCATTCGTGTTTATGCAGGAATAGAACACCGAATTTAAAAGTTTGAACATGATTTAAATTTGAAGAATAAACCTTATTTTGCTTACCTTGATAATTTTGAACTTTTTAAAGAGTTCATTAATAGGTTTGGAATATATTCATTAAAATAGATTGTTTTAAGTTCAATAGGTGACACTGCTATCTAGGAAGTGAAGAGGGGAATGGGACGCAGGATGCTGACAGTACAGGTTTAGTAGAAAGTTTGTTAGCGGTGCACATTTTAATATGTAAATTATCTTTCTGCCTTGTGAATTAACCACTTTTCTTGGAGACTTTTAGGCGTCTCCATACTTATACAATACAAACGTAGGTCTATACTACAAATTGTTATATCGACACGAAATTACTGTTGAAGAGCGAACGTTGAGGTTACAAGTGCAATTAAAAGGCTACTGTGATTCTTTGCCCACTGTACACTGCCTTATATTACGCCACGTGTAACAAGCAGTGCATCACGATGTGTCCGCCTGCAGAGATACTTCGAATGACTAATACAGTAGTGTAAGTTATATTCGTCAAGAGTAAAACTGTAACCATTACAATGGGTAGTACACATTCATTCAGTTCAAACCTCTAAGTTAAATATCAAGGTAACACCCCTAAATTATATCATTACAACTTTTTTTGTTCCCGAATTATTTACAGTACTTTTTACGTTGTGTTAATTTCTAGAAATAAATAAATAAATAAATAAATAAAAATCTTACACCACTTTAAGGTTAACTCATGGTGATTTAAGTGTGTGTTTAAGTGTGTTTTTCGGCTCATTATTGTAACGTCGTTCTCCTCCCTAGACTGGAATATTTATGAACTATGCCAATATCCCTTTCTCCTTGTATTTACCCCCTCTCTCTACTCTTTACCCTTCCCGCGGCGCAATGTCTACGGCGCATCTCCCCTCTACCTCGGAACCTTCATATACGTGGTGCACTAGCAGAACGTTATCATTCTATCATTCAAGCGTTCATCGTTTAGTTCTTTGAGCAGATTCAAAGTTTGAATCAGCATCCAGTCCGCGATGCGAATGAAGCTCTAATGGACAAGCTGGTCTGAAGCCGAGAAGCGGCGAGGTTTAGTTGGTCCGGCAGACCAGGGAAGAAGTGGTCCCTGATTCGGACGCAAGTATGAGTGTAGTACGTGAGGTATGGTGTGGTTTTTTTCTATTGTAAGAATATCGTTATTTATTTGTTTATATTTTGTGTTTTTCTCTGAATGATCGAAGTCTCTTTGTTAATTTGTTTTTAATTCAGACAACTTGTTTCTATTAAAGGTCATCTTTTATTTATCTGCTGCTTTATTGATGTGCACGTAGTTGTTTTCAATCCTATACGGAAATTCACTCACGCAGGAAATTATTTCCAGCTCCCTTGCTATTATGCTGTTTAGCTTTCTGGAATGACAATTATTATCTTTTTCACTCACTCTATGTATTTGAGAATCATTATTTATCTATGTCAATATAACTGAGAGAGAAAGATGAATCAATTGCTGCCTTCTATGGGCCCAAGGCAAGCAACTTCGTGATTGATAACCTTGCAAGAAATCAGATCCACGTTAATAGAGACAGCAATAACAAAACCCGATCCCGGATTTATGGTAGTAACCGTGGTTTATTAGAGAGGTTAAACTATTCTCCCTCACCCCGTCCGCACAGATGGTAGTAGTAGCGTGGGTTAATAAAACGCCACAAATGGTAGTAGTAGCGTGGTTTCAAAAACGCCACTCTATCATGGTTTGGAATTCATGTTGTAGTCTAAATATTTATATTTCCGCGGTTCTCTTGAAAACCTAGGATTGGCATAACTCTCTTTCATACTTGTTAGGTCTACGATGATAAACACTTTGCAAGAATTGAACACACGCGTCGATGTGACGTGAATTATTTCCTTTCCACAACAAATGTATATTTTGACCCAAGTCTAGATGAGCGATAATATGTAAAATTTAATTTGGTATTCCTCTCATCAAGGTAAAGTTTTTCAATCTTACCTCATTCGTCTACTAAATTTCTTACAAGATATTCTGAGGAAAATTGTACGTAAGCCAAGAAAATATCTAATTAGAAATGAAGAAATAAAAAGGCAGCTGAATATTTAGGCAATAGGTGAATTGGTGGGAAAAAAAGAAGACTTGATTGGAGTCAACATATATCTCGCGTGACACCAGATAGAATTGTACGCGTACTATGAGATAAGTTACCAGAGGATGGAAGAAGGACACCTGGAAGACCAGAAAATAAGTGGAGGGACTCTTAACTTTGGATGGAACAGGTCATTGCCGTAAAACAAAGAGATGAAGAAGAAGAAGAGAAGACTAATGTGAGAATATTTTTCCACCACATATAATAACAAAATAATCATGCTGTTTAAAACTGTCAACTGTCAAATTAAAGATGAAATAAGAACTTGTCCATTTTAATACACGTTGTGAGATAGGTGTAGCTATATGCCATTCTGTCACTCTTAACTATGTAATCCATTTGTCCGTTAAAGTCTTCAATAGTACAGGTATTAGTAGTAAAATTCATATCAAATTCCGTTGAAGTGAAGTTATATGATGAAAGTTAAAAATTAAATTGTACCTGTTGGTAGGTGCCGTCGTCCTCAACTTTGTTAAAATATTTTTATAAAATTAACTGGAGCGCTTTCGGAAGTTATCTTCCATCCTCTGCAGGTTGAGTTTCCGCTATTTGTTGTTGTTGTGTACGGTGATGATTACTCTAACTGTTTGTAGCAGCAACTGACTAACGTTCTCGTATAATGGGTTTGACTGGGGTGCGTTCTCATTGAGAAGTGAGGTGTTGTTTGTTTCCTTTATAATTTCGAGGTCTTCAAATATATTTATCCCAGCTGGAATGATTTCTGTGTGGATTATCGTGAGTGTTTTCAATTGTGTTCATTCATTGACCTGCGTTAATGAGATTTTTAGCATAGCTTGATTTATCACCTGCGTGTATGAAATCGTTTAGGTGTTCTTTATATCTTGTATTGAAATTTCTGCTTGTTCTGCCAATGTAAAATTTATTACAATCTTTACATATTTGTTAATTTTACATTGGCAGGACAAGCAGTAATTTCAATACAAGATATAAAGAACACCTAAAAGATTTCATACACGCGGGTGATAAATCAAGCTATGCTAAAAATCTCATTAACGCAGGTCATCGAATCAACACAATTGAAAACACTCACGATAATCCACCGAGAAAACATTCCAGCTGGAATAAATATATTTGAAGACCTCGAAATTATAAAGGAAACAAACAACACCTCACTTCTCAATGAGAACGCACCCCAGTCAAACCCAATATACGAGATCGTCAAAAACAAGTCAGTTGCTGCTACAAACAGTTGGAGTAAACATCACCGTACACAACAACAACAAATAGCGGAAACTCAACCTGCAGAAGATGGAAGATAACTTCCGAAAGCGCTCCAGTTAATTTTATATATAATGTTTTAACAAAGTTGTACCAACTGGTACAATTTAATTTTTAACTTTCATCATACAGGTAATGGGTTTAATATCATAAGATAGCAAACTGTTCTTGATATATATTATTTGAATGTAACTTTGTATTTGATTTCTACTATTATCTAAATCTACAACCATTTCCTCTGAGGGTATGGCACATTTTGCAAAAAATATTTTGTGGTGTCAAATGTAGATCCCATTTTCCAAATTAGGTCTTAATCATGATTTATTTTGTCATTGAATTCGAAATATGAGTATCGTAAATTGTGGGGAAAAAAGTGCCGTGGATATTAATATCACGATTGGAAAAGTTATGAATATACGGACTATGAAGACACTTCATAAGGATTGCTTTACAGCTCACATAATAGAAGAAAGCGAGCGTAATTTAATAAACTCCATATGTTTTAATAAAATAAAATAAACCGTCCTTGTAAGACCTGTTAGCAGCTGTTTTAGTGAAATTTATATTACACTGGTCGACAAGGTTTTCTTCACAAGAAATCTGATTAGTGAATCTAGTGCATTTTTTCATACTGAATTAAGATATCATGCTGGAGTTCGGAATTCCTAAAAAGTTAGTTAGACTTATACAAATGTGTCTAAATGGCTCAAAGAGTAGGGTGCGTGTAGGCAAACAGTTTTCAGACACTTTTGAAATCCAGAATGGGTTGAAGTAAGGATATGCACTATCTCCTCTACTATTTAATTTTGTACTAGAGCATTCCATTAAATCTTTAGAGAATGAATGGTATTAATAAGCTGTTAGTTTATGCTGATGATGTAGTACTACTGGCCGATAGCGAGGAGATACTAAAGGCCAACACGCACATACTATTGAGTAACACTAAGAAATTAGGACTGGAAGTAAATATCAGTAAAACTAAATATATGGTCACACGTAGAAATACATTATATAATGGAAATGGACAGCTAATGACAAATGAGGGAAATTTTGAGGAATTGGCTGAATTCAAATACCTAGGAACAATAATCACAAATAGGAATGAGATGCACAAAGAAATTAAACATAGGCTCAATTCTGGAAATGCATGCTATTATGCATTGCAGAGACTTTTGATGTCCCAACTCCTTTCAAAAAACATTAAGCTGAAAATATATAAAACTATTATTCTACCAGTTATATTATGTGGGTGCGAAACATGGACTCTTGCTTTAAGGGAGGAAAGGAGATTACGAGTATTTGAGAATAAAGTTCTTAGGAAAATTTTTGGACCAAAGAGAAATGAACAGACAGGTGAATGGAGAAGACTACATAACAATGAACTACATGGTCTTTATAGGAAGCCAGATATAATAAGAACAGTTAAGTCCCATAGACTGCGATGGGCAGGACATGTTGCGCGTATGGGGAATGAAAGACGTGCATGGAAACTTATTGTTGGAAAGCCAGAAGGAAAACGCCCAGTTGGTAGACCAAGAATGAGGTGGGAGAACAACATTAACTATGATTTGAGGGAAGTAGATTATACAGGGAATGATTGGAAAGCATTCGCTCAGGATAGGGATGTATGGAGAGCTTATGTCCGTGCGGCCATGAACCTACGGGTTCGATAATGCCAGTGAGTGAGTGAGTGAGAATTAAGATATGTAGTCAGAATTTTTCCATCAGGCACAGTTCTTTTGTGACAGCTACTCCTTAAAAATGCACTTTTTGGACTCTCGCTTAGACTTCTTGGGGCTGTCTCTGATGAGCAGGTGAGCGTTTTTATCAGCAAATTTCCACAATGGAAAAGAGGTACCAAGGCAAGTGGAGTTCTAATATTCTGGCTGAATACTGTTGGGCCAAGAAGAGAATGTTCCAGATGCAAAATATGCCCGAAAATCACTATCTACCACTTTCTAGGTAAGTCAGAATGAGTTAGAGGTAGATGGGTTTTTTTAAAAACTATAAAATGTGTAAATGTAAATTCAGGATGAAAAATACTTCTAAAATCTCATATTTTTATTCTTGTGAAAGAAAAAACGTTCATTTTTGTCGACCAGTGTAATTGTTATTTTAATTGAATATGCATTTCTAATACGTTCAGTTTATTTTTTTTTAGTTAGAATAAGATAATATTTAGTACTATCATCCGAGCAAGAATAAACCTGGTTTTTAAGGTGGCCTTACTCTTCCATCACTCCCCATTTCTCCTGGCTTTGTGACATGCAGTGCCGAGTTCTAAAAAATGAGTCTAGGTTGGCTGGGTGTGGCCATGTAACGAGGATTTAAGGTAACAGGATACGTAAGATGATATTAAACTTTGAAGCGGAGGGCAAAAGAAGATAGGGGAGACTGAAATAACAGTGGATTCAAGGAGTGGATAGGAGTGTACTAGTGTCGAGAGGATTAACAGAAAGTGATGACTGATGAGAATAGAAATTTATGGAGGAGTAAAATTTACATTGGGTTGTAGAAAACTACTATATTACAGAAAAAATTCTATTAAGGAAGAATATATATATATATATATATATATGTGTGGTGTGTTTGTATTATTATTATTATTATTTATTTATTTATTATTAAGATGTTCAAAATTAGACAAAATAAGAAATACTGTCATAAGAGAAAAATGAATATTGGCTATTCAATAATAGATTATATACAGTATAAGCAATTAAATTGGTATGGGCACGTACGATGAATGCAAGAAGAAAGATTACCCAGGAAAACATTGGAATGGTGTCCACCTGGAAGAAGGAGGAGAGGATTACCTCGAAACTCATGGATGCAGGAAATAAGAACTGGAATGAGAGCAAGGGGACTGGAGGATATACATTGGATGGAGAGAGACGAGTGGAGAAGAAAAATAAAACTTTAGGCACAGAAAGATGTGTAAACATTAAAATTCTGTATATTAATAAAAAAAATATTATTATTATTATTAATTATTATTTTAAATGTCTTGGATATTATCTCTTTATCTGGGATGAAAAGGATATCCCTGAAAAAATTACTAGTTATAATATAAGTACGGGAATTATTAATCAAGTTATGAAACCATCCCTTGTACAAAAAAACACCAGATTACGTTTATATAACACTTTGGCTAGACCAGTGTTGACCTATGGTAGTGAAGCATGGACACTAAAAAGACAACAAGAAAGCAGAATAACGGCTTGCGAAATGAGATCCATGCGCAGAACAGCGGGTTATAGGCCTACCAGATGGAATCGGAAAAGGAACGCCGATATGTTAAAAGAATTGACGACTACGCCAATTTTGGAATATATTAAACAGTATCAACTAAATTGGAAACACCATATTGAAAGAATGAGTTCAAATCGGATCCCCAAAGCTGTTTATAATTATATACCAAGAGGACGAAGATCTCTGAGCCGTCCTATGAAATGCTGGAGGGAAAATGTTCTCTAGGATCGTAACAGCCCCTTGGCCTAATACTTGGAAGGAAGAAAAAGAAGAAGAATTATTTGATTTGGTTTGGACGCCTGCTCAACGACTTATTAAGCTATGCAAATTAGTACAATCCCTTAAAGTATGTAATGAATTCCTTCTTATCGGTCAATTGTATGTACAAGAGATAGGAAGGAAGTACAATATTAGAAACGATTTGTTTTAAGAAAGAACGGTATTTATTATTTGTTGGCCTCCTGGATGAACATTCCTTGCGTAATCTAATCAGTAGTGATGTAATTATAGCTTGCATGTGAGCAGATATGTGTCACGTTGCTGCAAAAGTTCCTTGAAAAACGTTACAAGGTTTCTCGATTACGCTATTCATTATCAAAAGTCATTGCACCTTTCTTTCAAGAATAGTAGTAGTAGTAGGGCTTTATTAGACTACAAGTAAGATATTTACAGTATTATTTATAAATATGAGTCGCAGGGGCAGTAAGCCGTACGTGCTGTTGACAGTCCGTTACAATAAAGTAATAATTGCTAATAGTATAAAGAAAAAATGACAAACAATAAGATTACAATTACATAAAGAAAACACAAGAATATTACAATTACATAATAATGCAATAACATTGTACATTAATTATGTATAATTATTAAGAATTAATGGTGTTGCATTTTGATAACATGTATTTATTCATGAATGAGTGTTGTTCTTATTTTTCGCGTTTTGTCCGGAAAAGTTACCCAAGTTTATCCAATTTTATGGATTTACCATTAACTCGTATATATATATATATATATATATATATGAGTGATTTATAGATGTCTTAACGGACTTACAAAAGGAAGACTTTATTTCAGAGGGTAAAGGAAATTAAGTGTGGTGAAAACATTCTTGAACATTTGTTTTACTTAATAACCCTATCATTATGATCATCATGAACTTGTTTAGGTCGTTTGAGCCTGTTTCTATGAGATTTAAAGATGTGATTTTGGTCAATTCATCTTAATCTTGGTTATCTTTACCTGTTGCGGTAACAACCTAAAATAATTCGAGATAAAATAAAGGTCCTTGGCCTAACATCCGGCTACTGGCCTCAAATTCACATGTGTTAATCACAAAAGTAGACGATCGTCCAGCCAGTATAGGGGCGTAACATGGTCATATGTTGTGTCCCCTAGCCGTTATAGCTGGTTTTTCCAACCTGGAGCCGCTACTTATTGTAGCTACCCAAATGCCTCAAGGTGCTGGGTGAGCACCGGTCCCATACTGGCCGAAATTCCATGAGAAAATTTCTTTCCTCATCGAGGCTCGAACCAGCGCAAGTCCCGTAGCTCTGCGCCAAGGCATCTTGCATTAACCACTCGGCTACGGTTCGAGATAAAGGAAAACCAAAATTAAGCTAACCCGCAGAAAAAATTAGGTTGTTTCACTATGGAGTAATAACAACGGTTATGTCTTAATTAATTCTCTTAAGAAATATCTAGGAGATACTATAAGCTATCTCAAGTATAATAATTTATCAATTTATCCAATATTGAGGGGCTTGGGGAAAAATTGGGTATATCTATTTTAATATTTTTGAGATAATAAAGTGCTTTAGAGATGAATTTGCATTTTAGTATTCTTTGAGGAACATTTTTGGACAAAAGAGGGATGAACAAATCGGCGAAAATTATATTTGGTCTATTCCATGTTTTCCTTTCATTTTCTGTTAAATAACAGTCTATGTCGTAATAAAAATCTTGACGTTTCCTCTGTATCAGATTACATAAAACAGGACACGATGGGAATCTCATTTTGTCGGTCCAGCACAAACATGTTTTTTGTATCCTGAACGTACCAATTCAATCGTGTTCCTTCTTCCTTTATGTGAAGGCACGTTGGAATCATGAGACAGGTGTTTCTCCAACAGCTGTCAACTACGTACAAGAACCATCAGGATAATTCATAGTTTCGATAATTTGAATAATTTAAAACAACTTTATTCAGATTTTGACTTTAGCGATCAAAATTGACATTAAAACAGAAAACAAAATCTCTTAAATCAGGAGAATAAACCAAATAATGAATTATCTTAAGGAATTATGGAAATTCCTTCAAATCACGTAGGGAATGAATCTGATTCTTCTTGAATGCAGAACCACACAATCACTTTGCTATGCAGTTTTTTGCGACGATAGAATTGAAACGAATGTCTTGTTTCTTATATTTCGAAAAAAAAATATCAGACAGGGGTGGGGGTTTCATACACTGAGAGCACCGGTGCGCTCACACAAACATTGCCTCACTGACTACAGATAAGAGAAAAAACAAACCAGATCATTGATGTGTCGTTCAAAATGCGTATCCTGTAGTAGAAATGTGCTGGTGACCAAAAATGCATTGTAACCCACTGATCTCATTTCATGCCGTTTATGTATGCAACTAAGGGATCGAAAACTGTATAGCGTACAAAGAGAGGCGCACTCGTGCCTGGGTCTGGTATAAGATTTTAATGTAGTTTGAAATTGTTCCCCGTGTGAAGAAGAAATGGAAAATATACATTTCAACAATGGAGAAGAAATAAAACCTAGTATTGAATGCACTTATTTAGAAACAAAATTAGACCATTCAGGCGATAACACAGTGGAAATTAAAAATAGAATCGCACAAACTAAACAAGCAATATATGCTTTAAACTCTGTTTGGTGGAGCAAAAATATTACAAAAAATAGAAAATTACATAATATATCAAACCATAATTCAGAGCATTTTAACATATGGTGCTGAAGTCTGGCAAATTCCTACTACGGAAATGAAAATAATTTTAACTATAGAAATTGATGTTTTAAGATCAGCTGGAAAATCTAGAATGGATAGAATACGAAATAAAGATATAAGGGAAATTATGGATGTACAACAGGAGCCGGACATCATACATTATAGAAAAGAATAGATTACAGTGGTATGGCCATGTCAAAAGAATGCCAGACCAAAGATTGCCTAAAATTGTTATGGAATGGATCCCAATGGAAAGGAGGAAGAGAGGAAGACCAAAGAAAACTTGGATAGAAGGGGCACCAGCAGCTATGAATATCACAGGATTGGAGGAAGATCAATGGATGGACAGAGAGGAATGGCGTTTGGTTTCTGGAAGACGGCGGCAGCTGCCATGTTACCGAATGATGATGACGATGATGAAATTGTTCGAAAGAATTGTTCTGTTTTAGACAACGAAGTTGAAGCTGAGCAGAGGAATGAAAATTTTTACTTAAGTAAAATATGTGGAACAGAAAATAAAAAGGGAAGACATTTTATTATTGGAGAATAATACTAATAAAATATAACCCAGTTTCTCTGCAGCAGCTTTTAACGTTCATACGTATAAAGAGAAAACTGTAAACACAAGTCAAGTGAAGATTAATCGTAAAATTATCATATAAATGTATCTCCTTGATCTCCACGCGCGTTCTTAGACAATTCACAAAACTCTTCACCAGATCCTATTCTGTGGCAACTTAATCTTCTTCCATATTTTCTCTTCCTGTGCAATCTACAAGCAAATAAATGTTTCTTTTCAAATTCTGTTTCGATTTTCCTCATCCTGTATACTCCTCATGTTTGTTATACATCTATATTTTAAACTGCCTCATTGTAATATCTTAATATACATCAATACTTCTAAAATTCATTGTAATCATATTTAAGGTTATGTAGTAATTAAAAAAAGTTATATAAGTGCTTGATATGTAAATCTACCTGAATTAAAATTGGTTTTTTGTTTAAAAAACTTCGTCAATTTGTTAAAATTACGTAGTCTTTACAGAAACTTTGAGGAAGTGGCTGAATTCAAATACCTAGGAACAGTAATCACAAACAGGAATGAGATGAACAAAGAAATTAAACATAGGCTCAATTCTGGAAATGCGTGCTATTATGCGTTACAAAGACTCTTGATGTCCCAACTCCTCTCAAAAGCGTTAAACTGAAAATATATAAAATTATTATTCTAACAGTTATATTATATGGATGCGAATCATGGACTCTTACTTTAAGGTAGGAAAGGAGATTACGAGTATTTGAGAATAAAGTCCTTAGGAAATTTTTTGGACCAAAGAGAGATGAACATACAGGTGAATGGAGAAGACTACATAACAGTGAACTAAATGGTCTTTATAGGAAGCCAGATATAATGAGAACAGTTAAGTCTCGTAGACAGCAATGGGCAGGACATGTGGTACGAATGGGGAATGAAATACGTGCATGGAGGCTTCTTGCAGGAAAACCAGAGGGAAAACGCCCAGTTGGTAGACCAAAAATGAGGTGGGAGAATAACATTAACTATGATTTGAGGGAAGAAGACTATACAGGGGATAATTGGAAAACATTGCTTCACGATAGGGATGTATGGAGAGCTTATGTCCGCGCGGCCATGAACCTACGGATTCCATAGTGCCAGTGAGTTAGTTAGTACTTTCAGAACATGTACCATCTTCTGCATGCCATTTGGTACTCTTCTTCTGAAAAGCCTAAATTGTTTTAACTAATTGATAAGTTTTTTAAAACAAAAATCCATTTTAATTGAGGAAGAATGATATATCAGGATCTTATATATTTTTTTAAAAATCTTAATACAAGTTCCATCAAATTGCGTATTTTCATATCTCTTTGTAAATCAGCTATTTTTAAGTGTATTATTGTCATAACTATTTTTATATTAATTTATATTTCATAATTTAGCTATCTACACTTAGCAAAATAAGCATTTTACATATTACGTTAAATTTTATGCTACAGTGGTAGCGTTGGTACTTATAAATTTACTGATTTTGATTTCATATTTACTTTAATAATAATCTTTGTCGACATCAAGGAGACATTACACAGACCTCCAGGAAAGTTTTCTCGTACCGTATTACTGGAATCGAAATGGATTAATAATGGCTTAATTGCACGTCTAGAATATGGCGATTTAAATTATTTCTAAGACGATAAATCATGGCACGGTTTATAGTTTCAACTTGCTTGAAAACAGTGTTAGCAAACTGCAGAACATATGCTAGTGTCAAGAGGTAGGTACAGCTGTGTAACGAACCCTCAGCATTAAACCCAGAATTACATATCACCATGCTCAGGTAGTACCATGTCTGCTTCCTCAATTGTTAAATTAATTAAATTAAATTAATTTAATTGAAAACTTTTCTATCTCGGAGTCAGGAGAATTGACTGTGTACAATTTTTAATCGCTAGATTGTACACCAGATTCCTGCATTCAATTGCAAACCTCTCCGAAATGCATATGTTGAGAAGGTAGCCCATTAGGTACTGTTCATACCGATTCTTCCGTGGATGAGGACTTTAAGCCTGGTGGCACTCGTGGAGCTTTTCGATAGGAGTAGGATACGTGCCGGCACCGGGTTTCACATTCTCCCTTCTCTTCATCATCATGCTTCATACAACACACTAACGTTATATAAACATACATTCATCCTACTCTCCTCTCTGTACACAATACAAGAATAAATCATATACGTAAAATGGTCTGTTGAAGTGGTGCGTAAATCGAAAATAGACCATATTAACGCCATCTATCAGCCCAGCGCGAATCCGACGTACGTAAAGTGCTGTGGTAGGCATTAGAAAACATATCACAAATATGCTTCCAAGCTCACAAATATGCTTCCAAGCAATGAGACAGATCACGAGAAACGGGTTGAATTTTTGTTTTAATATGGTACAGCATACAGTTCGAAGCAAATGGAAATTATAATAGCTACTCTTGTTTGTATTATCTTACTGTTCAAATGCTGTCGTACACTTTGTATTTATGGACCATACTTTTTTTATTCTGAAAGAAGTTAAAAACAATTACGTTAACTTGTTTAGGTCATGGTACTCGGGTACTATTTAATGTGGAAGTGTAGCAATTCCCTTTAGAGTGCTATCTTCTTCTTCTGGAATGTCTGTTGTACTTCATCATTTAATCTCGTGTGCAGTATCTGTCGATTCACTACGACAACTGTCATCAAACCCCACGTTAATTATTACTTGTTGCACTTGATCTGCTCTTAGCCAAACGTTATCTAACATTCCTCAGCTATTTTTCTTATGTGTCGAACAGTTTTTTCTACGCATCTTATGTGATATCATAAAAAATATTCTATTTAATTCATACCACAAATGGGAGTCAATGACCAATAACATTTGAATGATTTTTTATTTACAACCAATCATAGTCGTGTGTCGCTTAGAATTTACCAACTAAAGTTAATCATAATAAAGAAAGCACCTCCTTTTTAACATTCTGAATGTCATAGCATTATTTTGCAGTGACTGACTCTCCAAGAAATACGGCTACCAGATTGAACATATAGGTCATGAATGTGAACACATAGCGCATGCGGGAGTTAATATAAAAACATTAGTAGCAATTGATCATACCACCAAAAAAAACACTGTTTGCACTTTCTTAAATGTATTTTTCCCAGGTAATAACATTCCAGAAAAATTTAATTGTCATATTTACATCATAGGCATCAGAAATTAATTAGTATACAGTTTGATGTGTTTCATTTTTCTTCACTAGAGTACGTTCTTATAATATTGCGTTCCTTTGGCAATAAATAATATGATCTGGTTGCAGTGATGAACAAAAGAAGCAAATGAAGCGTACCAATCGTTTCTCATTTGTTTTCAAACATCGCCGTTTACATTAAATATATAAATATTTTAAAATAACTATATTTAAATAATGATTTGTGAGTAAACAGCTTATATTTTATTCGTTAAATAGTCCTAACAAATGCCACTCTTGATTTCCAAATTCTCTTGATAAAATCACTGCTCACTTCGTGATTCGTGAATTTATCGATAATTTGGAAATCACTCGTGCATTACTTATGATAAATCGCCCATATTTTTCTCTGCTACTTTTTCTTTACTTGGTTCCGGTTATATGTAATGGGATTCAGATCTGGGTGGCGGTAATCGCACCTATGTAAATCCCTTAACTTGGAGAATGTCATATGTTTCATGCTGTGAGTTTTTTCCGGCATTTTTGGATAATGTGTATAAACTCACTTTTCTCCAGATGTTCATCAAATTCAATCATGTTTCTTTGAAGCCGATACATGATTTCATGTTTAGATGGCAGCGAGAGGTGATTTATTGAGATGTAGTGTAAACCTACTTTGCTTTGTGGCGGCAATTGTTGCGGTAATCACCATTTCCACTTCTCACATTATACTAGGAATGCTCTTAGAGTATATTTATCCTCACCACCGGTATCTGTAACAGTGAGTCTTTGTCTTAGACTGTTATTTGTTAACATCCCTGATTCATTTATGTGCTGTGTAAATGCGTATAAAATCCTGTTTCAAAAATATATATCACTGGCCTCTTGTCGGTTTGTTAATTTTTTCCTTAAAAAAAATATGTTGATCCGTTTGCAATAACGGTTGATGTTTCTATCAATACACGTCATTTGTTTTTACACTTTTCAAATTTAAAGTCTACATAGGCCTATATAGTTATTTTGCGTTTTCCTGTAACCTATAGAATCAATCTCTATTTCTCAAAAATTGCAGTAGTTTATTAAAAATTGGGATTCCTTTCTGTTCTGTGTAATCATTTTAAAATTTTCTTCGAATAGGTTAATACTTAATACTTTTATCTGTATTGTCCAATTCAAGTATGCTTGTTAGTACTTTTTTTTTTGCTGTTTTGAAATGTTTACCCTGTTGTTCTGCCTCTTTGCCTTCTTTATGTATTTTACTAGTAGTAACATAGGTCTAATCTTCATTTTCCATGAGCCTTGCTACCCAAGCTCTGTTGTTTTACAATATTGGATAACAGTTCATTCTGTTTCTTTAACTCACATAATTAAATTATAGGCCTATAGTAAAACTTGCTCATAGCGGAATCGCATGGGGGCAATTTTTGTCCACATTAGACAAAATTCCGCATTATAAAAAAACTAGAACTTACTAATAATCTTAGATTATAGAGTACCTTATGTCTTTTTACGTACCTTGGCTTAATTGTAGTTCCGCTGCCGCTGAAAAGAGAAGTAGCCTATAGTATGTATGAGCGACTGCTACGGTAACGCGCGAAAAAAACAGTCCGTTTCGTAGGCGTTAAAATGTCCCTTACAATCAAATAAAAATTTTAATTCCAGTAGGAACAGCAATAATTATGGTTGCTAATGTAAAATATGCCCGAGTATCAACATCTGTTCCTACTGTGAATATATGATGAGCTCAGACAACAAATCCTAATAAGCCAATACTAGTAAGTTATAGCAAAAATTATACATAAGTTACCGAAAGCTTCCCTTTTATCCTGAAATTAAAATATGCAGTTCCGGTTTCCGTTCACTAACTACATTTTCGTCCATATTCTTTGATTCCCCCCAAATTTCATTCCACACTACATTGTGTCGTCTTCTAAAAATGTCCAGCCAACATGAAGATGCCTTGAAATCATTATTCCCTAGGGATTTAGCAAGAGCTAGAGCTTGACTTTGGAGCAACGGTCCGGAAATTTGGATATTTATCTTCAATCACTTTCACATTTTCGTTTAATGAGAATGATACATACGTTTAGCCATCTTTATTCCGTAAATTCAGAACGCTACCTGTGAAAGGTCGGTCTCAGAACTTAAACTAATATTTAAGATTTTACAGTGCAATGGTTTTTTTGTAAGACAGGTATATGTATTCCGCATAACGGGTGTGCAGTGAGGCCGAAAGAACATTTCAGGCACAAATAGAATCTCTACTTCACCCGGCGCGGCGGCAGGAATCATTTTTTTTTGCCTAACGGGAATTCAATGAGGTGGAAATTAATTTACATCTCTGTGTGTCTTTCCGCTTCATAAAAACTTTTTCAAAATTGTGTATAAGTATCATTTCATTTCTGCGTTGGACAGATTCCGTTTTATGCAAAATAAATACATGTAAAATTACTATTATTTCGCCGGGACCAATGAATTTGTTCACATTGGACATTTTCCGCATTATTCACATTCCGGATTAAATAAGTTTTACTGTACTAAATTAATAGCATTTGAGTATTCTTAAACACCCAAGATTTTTTTGGAGCCTAGATGCATTGATGTGAGTACAGAGAAAAGTAGTTTTATCATATGCATAGTGCGCTTTGTACAGTGAAGTAAGAACTCGAAGTTCACCAACTCGCCGATCCGTCTTATCGCTTGGACGCATAGAACAATCCGTTATTCTGTACGCAGCTCTCTTAGTGAATCAATTTTTTTCTCCTGATAACAATATTCTCACACCTAATGAGCTTCCGCTCTTTGTTTACTACAAAAAAGTTCATTGCCCCTTTTTCATTTTTATATGAGTGAGATTAAACTATATCCACCGTTGAGGTCTCCGAGTGGCATCATTACTCGAACGCAGCATGCGCGGGTTCGATACACGGTCAGTCGGGAAAACTTTCCCGGATGACTTTGTTAACTCCCTACTACCCCAAGGTCCACCTAAGACATGTAGTGAATTCTCTTTACATTTTGTCTTCTATTAAAACATTATTTATTTAATTATTTACTCAAAGTGCATATGTATATTTATAGATTCCTCAATTACCCAAACAGCAGTAGCTCGTGCTCGAGCAGAGTCCAAAGATATAAAAACATAATAAAATTTGAAATATATAAATTTACAATTGAATTATAATATTCACATTTACTAGATTGAAGTTTTATAAAACATTGGCAGTTCCTACAGTGCTTTATGGGAGCGAAACTAGGTAATGAGCAAAAAATTACAAAGTAAAATAAAAAGCGTACAAATGAACTTCCTTAGAAGAACAAAATAATGCACAAGAATCGATCGGATAAAGAATGAAGATATAAGAACAGAGTTAAATATATATCCAGCGGATTAAAAAAATCAAATAATATATAGATAAGTTGTTTAAACGTTTGGACATAATATAATTATTTATGAATTGCTTGTTGGATATGTGCTATGTAATTTCAGTTGTGAAATTATCGATATTCCCGTTACTGAGCTGTGGCTTATAAATACAAATAAACGGAATGCCCTATATTTCC
Source organism: Diploptera punctata (assembly GCA_030220185.1). NCBI lineage: Eukaryota > Metazoa > Arthropoda > Insecta > Blattodea > Blaberidae > Diploptera > Diploptera punctata. The sequence continues at coordinate 1,711,537 of JASPKZ010001600.1, forward strand.
TGAACTGTTATATTCGATGTCTTGAAATTGGTCAGAATGACTTCAACATATATGCATATATTTTAAAGTAATTACATTTAGATTAGAACAACATATAGTAAAGTAAAGTGATCCCACAACAGACCCGGAGGCCCTTCGGGTAGTAGGAGGTTAGGGCTTCCACTTTTTCTAGACAATCAGCACTTTATGTCAGCCGGGTTGTCAGCCCTGCGTGACGGCCGCCTTTACCCCCAGAACAAGCGTCTGGTACTCATTTACGTTAGAGGCTGAGTCGACCCCAGGGCCATAGTGCCGCCAGAGGGTTTGGGTCATATAGACTCGGGTTTATATAAATAAATAGTTAAACCTTAGAGTGTATTGTGTTTTGAAAGCACTAATTAGAGGTTAAACTCCTCTTTTAACTTACTGACTACTTAAATATGTTCACTAAATAATAAGAGAAATAAAAAAAAAAACTTAAAACCTATAAAAAATAATAAATAATTTAAAGATAAAGGTAAAAAACATGGATGAGGGAAATTACGAGTATTTGAGGATAAAGTTCTCAGAAAAATGTTTGTACATAGAGAGGTGAACAGACAGGCGAATGGTGAACACTAAATAACAGTGAACTACATTATCTTTATAAGAAACCAGATATCATACTCGTAAGAACTGTTAAGTCTTGTAGACTGAGATGCGCAGGACACGTGTCACGAATCTAATATATAAAAATGAATGTTTGTTTGTTTGTTCGTACTTTATGCGCGGCCACACCGTTGATCCGATTGTGATGGGGCATTTTGCAAAATGTTCAGGAGATTCTCGGGATGAAGATAGGCTATACGACAGTTGTGATACTCAACTCCTTACAAACCAACAAACACCCTTCAAATCCGCCTTATTGTAGTGGAAAAGGTGAAAAAAAAAAGAAATAGCTTTTTGGACAATTAAATGGCGTATTACGCTGCCTACACCGTAAACCAATACACAAAATTAATGCACACAGAATTGAATATCTCGAAAAGCTCTACAAAAAAGACCCGGACAGCATATGTTTATCTCTTACGGATAACTCACAATAACCATTTTTGTCTTTCATTGATGCTAAGAAGATCGAGACAAGTACGTAGATTCCTATGCACGCAGAGCAGCACATGGCGGGTATTCTTTTACGGATAACTCACAATAACGAATTTTATCTTTTAGCTCATTTATGCCAAGAAGATCGGGATGAGTAGTTTCCCGAACAACGCCGGGTGAACAGCACGGGGCCTCTAAAAATAATTACGATCTAAATGTTTTGTGCCCACCTATTACTGACCATAAAACAAAAACCCCCCATAATATTCGTTTTTCAGCTCATTAATGTCCAGGAGCTCGAGATAAGTTAATTTTCCGGCAACGCCGGGTAATCAGCGCATGGGATACCTAAAAATATAAATTTATAATTATTTTCCCTTCTAGTTATTGAATAAGCATAAAAGTACATTAATTTACATTTATTTAGGCGTTGCAGCGCACGCCGGGTATTAGCTAGTGCGGAATAAAAGCGGCTTTTTGAAGAAAAACCTGAGGGAAGATGCTCAGTTGGTAGACTAAGAATGAGGTGTGAGAATAACATTAACCATGATTTGAGGGAAGTAGATTATACAGGGGATGATCAGAAAACACTAGCTCAAGTTAAGGATGTATGGAGAGCCTATATCCGCACGGCCATGAATATACGGGTTCAATAGTGCCAATGAGTTAGTTTATGGGCTCGGCTAAATCATTGCCCTAATACGGCAACCTTAAGTAGGGTCATTGTGATATAGTACGCACTTATGAATGAATGGAAATTAAATTTATTCTACGGTGTTATGTAGTCTGGTATAGTGTTCTTGGTTTCCATACATCAAGCATTTACATACGATTCTTAACGCCATTTTCTGGGCTAGGCCCAGGGCCTCGAGGAAGGGCTACAACCTTTCCTTTGGTACGATTCTACCATACGTTGTTACATAATAATAATAATAATAATAATAATAATAATAATAATAATAATAATAATAATAATAATAATAATAATAAATAATAATAATATAGGCCTAGATTTATGTTACCTGGCAGAGTTAATGCCTTAACCATTCGCCTCAAAAGACGAGGTAGACTCGCCGGCTGTTAAATGACCTTCAACTCAGAAGACGAGGTATACTCGCTTAACTCTGCTGTTATGTGTTTCGCAATATTTTGTACATCCCTTGGCAGGGTAATGTTTTGTTAACATATATTAATATGCAGAGGAATGTGTTTTGGCCTTAACCCTTATTGTTGTCTCATGTACCGTTATCGATGTTTGTTTTAATTGTCTGAAAATAGACAATATAATTTACTGTAACTTTAATCCGGTTTCTGGGAAAACGCTTTGAACATTTAAACCTGAAGAGAATGGGTTTAAGACCTTGTCTACCACTGAACCAGGTTAAAAAAATTAAAAAATTATTCTTACGTCTAAATTACAATAAACATAAATATACTACGTGGTAGTCTAGAATATAATTATTATTTACAAAATATTTTGATTCATTCCAGATTTAACAATTGAATTATAAAATGTACAAGATAGAAAAGTCATATAAAAAACTGTTAATGACATGGAATAAATTTAGTTTGTCGAGAAAAATTAATTATTTAACAACATGTATTTGTATAAGCGTGACTTAAAAGTGCCAAGTGTGCGGCAACCCATGATATCTTGAAGGAAATTCCAGGAGCAGGCAGAGGCTACTCTGAAAGATGTAGAATAAGAGGAAGTGCTATGAAAAGGATTATTAGCACACTGTTATCTTGTGACCTAGTGTCAATATTGTGGTAAGAAGATAACTTCTCAAATTTGGGCGCCAGGTAACTAGGAGTGCAGGAATTCAGAAGCTTGAAAATAAGTGAAAAAGAGTGCAATTTACGTCTGTCAGTAAGACGGAGCCAAGAGAGGTTATTTAAGTGTTCAGAAATACGATCATAACGGTGGATATTGAAAATGAATCGAACGCAAGCTTTATGAACACGCTGCAGTCTCTGTGACAAGTAATAATTTAGATCATTATAATATAACATCACAATAATCGAAGTGACAAGATTCTGCACAAGGATTTGTTTTAATGAAACTGGAATAAAATTCTTCAAACGTATAAGATAATGTAAGATGGAGAAAAATATGTTTACATATGTGTTTCACTTGAGTTTGCCAGGTTAGGCTCAGAGTTGTGAAGAGTACACGAAAATGCTTCCTGGGATCACCACAACCACATAGTATAAACAACTGTGGTTTGCCTAAACAGATATATATTCCTAAATGAGTTGAGATGAAGGATAACATGATATGAAAGAGTGAATAAATAAATATGAAATTACATAATAGGGGAGGGATGAGAACTGGAGAGTGATGGTGGGATGCAATTCGGAAATGGGACAACCCGAGAAAATCTAAAAATCCCGTTATGGCTCACCAATGCCCCTCCGAAACCTCCAGGATTCGAACCAGGGATCCCAGTCGGGACAGTCTCGCGTCTACCGAGATGGCTAATTATATTTCGTAAATTGTAGAGATTTTTGTAAATACAGAAAAAAATATATATATGTAACCTTTACGCCATTAGTATAATTAGAGAGACTATTTAACTCATGCCACAAATGCTAGTCAGTGACCAATCACGTTTCAATGAATGTTCTTTTACAACCAATAACAGTCGTGTTTCACCTCGCTCTTTATCGATTTCTCTTTATCAACTCCTGCTTTTGTGATAAAGAAAGCTCCTCCTTTTTAATGTTCTGAACAGGTCAAAGCATTATTTTTCTCCAACAAATACATTGAATATAGCAAATAATGAAAAGATTCCTTGATTTTACTGAGTTGTTTACTAAAAAAATAAAGAATAACCCGTAATGTTGATTATGATATATAGTTTGATGTGTTTCATTATTTCTCCACTTGGGTGCACTCTTACAATATTGCGATCTTATTTGGCAATAAATAATATGATCAAGAAGCAGTGAATGAACATAACCTCACATTTCTGATTTGTTTTCAAACATCGCCGTTTACATTAAATATATAAATATTTTAAAATAAGTATAGTTAAACAATGATTTGTGAGTAAACAGCTTAATTTTATTCGTTAAATAGTCCTAACAAACGCCACTATTGATTTCCAAATTCTCTAGATAAATTCACTCCTCACTTCTTGAGTCGTGAATTTATCGATAATTTGGAAATAACTCGTGGCATTACTTATGAGTATTTAACTCATGCTCCAAGTGGGAGTCAATAACCAATCACGTTTCAATGAATTTTTGTTTTACAACCAATGATAGTCGTGTTTCACTTGGATAATTATCGATTTCATTTTATCATAATAAAGGAAGCTCCTCCTTTGTAATATTCTGGACAGGTCAGATCATATTTTGCAGTGAGTGAGTCTCCAATAAACCGCCATATTTACTTCGTCACCTACATTGAATATAACAAATAATGAACAGATTTCTTCAAACTACACATTTAATAATCGTGTGTTCAGTAATTATGTTTTTAAATAATGATTTTCCGAGTTGTTAACTAAAAAAAAATAATTAATAATCTATAATTTTGGTTATAATATACAGTTTCATGTGTTTCATTTTTCTCCACTAGGGTGCATTCTTAAAATATTGCGATCCTATTTCAAGTTTCTCACGCCAGATGGCAATAAATAATATTATATGAACAAGTTGTAATGGATGACAAATTAAACATGGCGACAGAATTCTGATTTGTTTTCAAACATCGTCATTTACATTAAATACACAAATGTTTTAAAATACCGGTAACTATATTAAATAATGATTTTTGAATAAACACCTTAATTTTATTCGTTAAATAGTTCTAATAAATACCATTCTTGATTTCCAAATCATTTAGATAAATTGGAAATTACTTGTGACATTACTTATGAAAAATCTTTTTAAAAATTACCTCATATTTACTGATTTTCCTCATCAATCTCTCCCTTTCATATTGCAGTCCTCACATGACTCAAGGTCTACAAAAACATTTTCAACCACCTTTTCCTTGGCGTTCTAACAATCTAAATCGATATTCCTTCAAAACGTTTGTTTGCTAGATTATAAGTTATTAATATTCAACAAATATTTTACATTGTTTCATTATATTCCATCAGAAAAACTTGGGTAAATATAAAATAAAAAATCTGATATTTGTTTAACAAAAATTCCAACGAACATTGCAGTAGATTTTAATCATTGTAATAACTTTTGTCTGAAGCTGTACAATAAATTAATAGTTAATTCCCAGACATGCAATTTAGCAATCAATTTCAATTAGAAAACAGCAAAATGTTATTGTGAGTAAATATCCGTGCATTCAATTTAATTGCATATTTTATTAGTATTGAAGTTTTGTGTATTTTATTATTAGCACTATAATTAAGTTCTTGTTTCTAGATGTTTTTTAGTATTCCATTAGGTTATTGTTCTATACTGTAGTCTCGTTATTTTTTTGTAATTGTAATTAATGTATATGGACCTATTTTTATTGTTTTATTAGAATATCCTCTGCATGCGAATTTATATTTCTTCAGAGGAAGAAAATATATTTATATTAGTTGAAAAATCACTAACGAGTAAATGATAAATAAAATCAAATCATATTTAAGCTTTGGAGCGCAAGTATACGGCTTTCTTGAAGAAAAAATACTGACTTTTCTTCATTAGATCCTATTGTATAGTGATGTCGAATATTATTCTTATTATTTAATGTTAATAATAATAATAATGATAATGATAATAATAATAATAATAATAATGATAATGATAATAATAATAATAATAATAATAATAATAATAATAATAATACTAATGATAATAATATAATACTAATAATAATAATAATAATAATAATAATAATGTAATGGCTAATATATACATGATTATAAATCAACACACAAGGAATGAGAAACAAAAAAACAATCCACATGTATATACAGAGTGTAACAGGACCTCACCGACAAAATGATAGGGATGATAGGCCATGCAGAGAGGATAATTTTTTGTGAAGGTACATAATAGTCGTAAACACGTTGTTTATAAGTTATGCGCAGATGAAGGTGTTCATCCATAAGGGTCGGAATTGAATACTAAGAATTGTACACGTATCATTTCATTGAAAAAGACATGTTTTTATAGTACGTGTTCAAACAGTCGACCCATTGCATGTTTAATATTGTCGCAGCAACGATCGGCCAGCAGGGCCAATGATGGCAGGATTCTTTTTGGCGTCCTCAAAGCACTTATCGCTTGAACACTTACTGTAAAAACACATATTTTTCAATAAAATGATACGTGTACAATTGTTTGTATTCAATTCCGATCCTCATGGGTGAACACCTTCATCTGCGCATAACTCATAAACGACGTGTTTACGACTATATGTTCCTTCGCAAAAAAATGATCCTCTCTGCATGGCCTATCATCCGTATCATTTTGTCGGTGAGGTCCTGTTACACCCTGTATGTGTGTATATATATATATATATATATATATATATATATATATATGTATATAATTTATTTGTAATATTTTTCAAACACTACTTGATTGCAGTATAACAACGTCTCCTTGGGTATAAAATTAATAATACATGTATACATCATATTATCACTTTTAACCACCATTCTTTCTTAGTCTTAGCTCAACCTCCCCCATCCCAACCAGGCCTTAGAGTCACATGATTTGTCGAGAGAGAAGATTGAAAATTCGGATCGCATTCGTACTTTTTTGACCACACAAGAACATGAAGAGCCTTCCCGAATGAGGGATCAACTCAATATTGGATCACCTTAGAGACAGCATGAACATTTAAGACCAAATACACTATTCACTCGCCCATTTATTGTAAACAAGGGAATATGATAGGATGATTATCATAAGTAATGCCACGAGTGATTTCCAAATTATCGATAAATTCACGACTCACGAAGTGAGGAGTGAATTTATCTAGAGAATTTGGAAATCAAGAGTGGCATTTGTTAGGACTATTTAACGAATAAAATTAAGCTGTTTACTCACAAATCATTATTTAACTGTAGTTATTTTAAAATATTTATATATCTAATGTAAACGGCGATGTTTGAAAACAAATGAGAAACGATAGGTACGCTTCATCTGCTTCTTTTGTTTATCACTGCAACTAGATCATACTATTTCAGAATATTAAAAAGGAGGAGCTTTCTTTAATATGGTAATTATAACACTGATAAATATTTCGTGAAACACGACTCTGATTGGTTGTAAAACAGAAATCATTGAAATGTGATTGGTCATTGACTCCCATTTGGGGCATGAGTTAAATAGTCATGGTCAATGGTGATCGGGACCTATTCGTCTCTTAAATTTTCCCGATATTTGTCTGACGATTGAGGAAAAATCCTGAAATAAAAACCTCATCTAAGAAACATGTCCCGATCAAGGAACTAATCAGGACCCGCTGCTTACGAGACAATGATATTGATCGAGACTACAGAGGTGGACATCTCTTTTAATTCATGCTGAAGTTGACCAAATATAGAAAAACACTGAAGAATTAAATTAGTTTCTCATTCTGTAAGTAGTTCACTATATGTTCAATAATCGTGTTTGAACACCGCTGAGGTTAAAATTATTTCAGGTTATAAAGTATTTAATAATAATTCCATGGCGCGACAGGCCTAGAAGGCCCTTAGCCTACCATCCGGCTGCTGGACTCACATCCACATGGTCGATCACAGAGGTAGAATATTTGAGAGAGAAAATTAATGACCTTGAAATGGATGCAAACAATAAAAACATTAGAGAATTCTAATAGGGAATTAGGATAGACAAGAAAGGTTTTCAGGCTAGAATAAACATAATTCGGAATGAAAATGGGGATATGATTGTAGATTCCACGAGTATATTAAATAGATGGAGAAGTTACTTTAATCAGCTGTTAAATGTACATACAGAACAGGACATTGAAGAGGATAATTGACAGACAGCAGAAATGCTAGTCGCAGAACCAATTGCCTTAGAGGTTGGAATAACGATAGAAAAATTGAAGATGTATAAAGCATTAGGTTAAGATAAGATCCCAGCAGAACTGATAAAATCAGGGGGAGAAAAAATGATGGACAGGACACGCCAATTGCTTAGAATGGTATGGGAAAAACAAGATCTTCCAGATGAATGGAAAGAATCGATTATCGTACCAATTTATAATAAAGGGGATAAAACTTATTGCAACAACTACAGGGGCATCTCATTACTTTCAACTTAGTATTATATTGTATTGTACGCCTATGTTTTCCCTTTACAGAGATTTAGACGCTCTTCCCCTACAGGGAAGAATGTGAACCATACTAATTTAGTTACACTTGTTTTCGTATAGATGTCATTTTGAGTGGTACGTGGTCAGCGTTCCGCCTCATACTGACATCTAGGAAACCAAGGTAGTACTTGGACGGGAAAATTCGGTAAATTTTGCTTAGAGGCCTTTTCATTCAGGCTTAAGGATTTTTACGAGCCTGAAAACCTTCAGACTCGGGACCCACGGCTTAAAGTCCCTCCCGGAGGACTTGCTCCTTGGATTCCGTCCTAAAAAATCCATCGACCCGGCCGGGATTGAACCCGCGACCCCATGGGAAGGAGCATAACCACCGCGGCCGACTTTCAACTTAGTACAAAATTCTAACAAATGTATTAGTAAGCAGACTTGCTCCTTATATTGATGATCTAGGGGTGACATGTTGAGTATCCCAGCCGTTAGAGCTGATTTTCTCAACCTAGAACCGCTACTTATTGTAGTTATCCAAATGCCTCTCGATGCTGGGTGGGCACCGGTCCCATACTGGCCGAAATACCATGAGAAAATTTCTTCCCCCATGGAGACTCGAACCAGCGCAAGTCCCGTAGCTCTGCGCCAAGGCTTTCTGCTACGGCGCGGGACTTTATAAAGTATAGAATTTAATATAATTATATAATCTTCTATTTTCTGACGATGTAATCATCCATCCATAGTAATTCTGCCCGAATGCAGGTCCTTCACTGCAATCATAGCATTTTCATGCTATGCTTGCAGCTTTACTAGGGATTGTAGGTGTGGTAGCTTCCCGTTACCTTCCACACCGATGAAGGATGATGATGATGATGATGATGATAATGATAAGGATGATGATGGCCATATGATTTCGGGGACCGTTTGGGCCTTAACGTTTTCCTGACATTTGTCTTACAGGTGAGGAAAAACCCCGATAAAAACCTCACCCAGAAAAACTTCCCCGACCGGGGATCAAACCCGGGCCCGCTGCGTGACAAGGCAGCACGCTACCTCGAGACCACTGCGGTGGACGATGTAATTATAATACAGAAAAATGAAGACGACTTACAGTAATCTATGCATGTATTAAATGAAATATGTAAATTATATGATCTAAAGATTTCTGTAACGAAAACGAAGACCATGGCTTTTAGAGGAAGAGATCCAGTGAGATCCAAGATTATTTTAGAAAATCAAAGTATAGAACAGGTGTCTAGTTTCAAATATTTGGGCTGTGATATTGGCTACAATGTGGAAAGAGATATTGACTCCAAAATAAATAAATTTCAGACGGTGTGAGGAACAATACGGAGGACATTCAAAAAATAAAATTAGAAAAGAAACAAAGATAAAAATGTATAATGTTATGGCGGTTCCCACAATATTGTATGGATGTGAAATTTGGGCACCAATGAAAAAACAGAAGGATAGAATGCAGACGGCGGAGATGAGGTTCCTAAGACAAGTAAAAGGATGTACAAGACTTGATAGAATAAGAAATGAGGATATAAGAGAAGAATTGAAAGTACAGCCTTTATTGGATAAGGTCACGAATTACAGACAGAAATGGATTGATCATATGGATGGAATGAGTAAGGAGAGATATCCATTGTTAGCAAGAAATTATCAAGCACGAGGAAGACGTGATGTTGGAAGACCTAGAAGACGTTGGGCTGATGCATTATGAAGTCGGAACGGGCAATTGCCTGATCCCTGGAGTGATGATGATGATGATATTTATATATCATTTTATAACTTACAAATTTGAAATTAAAGTAGTCTACTATGAGAAAATTTGGCTGATACTCGTTATAATTGTAATATAAATAACGATTAAACTTTTTAGGAAACTATTCCTTTTAAAGTCTACAGGACTTTCTTATTATATTTACCCCAAGGTATTCCCGTACTTGAAATCTACGCGCTCATATTTCTTCTCTCTATATAAATCCTAGCAAATGTATTTTCTCATCAGTATAAAAATAGCGTTAATGGAACTGTGTGAGAAGTAATAAAGTTGTGTATGAATGCTATAAAGAGGAGTGATGCTTAACATAAACTGGTCTTGCAAAACTTTTTTTCTAGGGAAAAAGGATGTAAACCAGTGTCAAGTTACAATGACGTATTTTATGATGACTTTTTTGCAACTTTAATATTTCTCTAAAACTCTGACATTCTGTTTAGAATATGTTTGACATTTATGTGAATGTCTTTTTTACGCAGTTCATGACACACTAAATTCAAACTGCTCTTCAGAAATATATGGTTTCATGTCGTAATTTTAAGAAGATAACCCTTTCATAATCACAATTATTTAAGCTAATATTTAAATATAATCTTCACTAATATTTTTCGCATATAATCTCACTACACAAATTCACGTAGCTATTTAGTTCAGTTTATTTTGATTATTTATTTTACCTCATGGAGTTGAGACCGTAAGGTCAACTCTTCCACTTCACCAGGGTTATAATACACATACAATAAGAATTACGATAATGATACGTAATAGATAATTATAGACTGCACTTTATAAAGTTGACACAAGGGAAGAGAGAAAAATAGTAATTGTAATAATAATAATAATAATAATAATAATAATAATAATAGTAATAATAATAATAATAATAATAATAACAAAGATAATAAATAACTTATAATTAGATTAAGTAAATGGATAGGTAAAGTCAGTCTAAAATATAGAGGAATAATAAAAGTATAGATGTAACACGGTTATATATTCTATTATCTAAGAAAATATGAAGTGAGTTTCTTTATAACTGTTTTTAAGTCGAGCAGTCCTGATATACGAGGGGAGGAACTTCCAGAGTCATGTGCCTGAGGCAAGGAAGGATGAGGAATAGTGAAATGTTGTATGGAAAGGTACAGCTAGAGTTAAATTTTCTCTCTATCGTGTGTTTAAGTTATGGTAGGAGAATAGCGAATGAAAGCTAGTAGAAATATAAATGGGTGATGAGGAGGATAAAGTGTTGAATAGTTTAATTTACTAATATTTTAAGTTCGAAAAATGTTAATGAAGGTAGAATAGATGTAATTGGACTATATTATATTTTTCGTTATATATTTTTGATATGATTTTCCATTATCTAAAGATATATTATATTGCTGTTGACTGTTTACAGATCAATTTATAAATATTCCTTTGACATAGTGTATAAGTTTATAAAATGTGTAGTGGATCCATAGAATCATTCTGTACGTATAAAGTTTTATTTTTAAGGATTTAGAATTTGAATTGGAATATATCTAAACTGCAGTCTTAATTAATTGCATTAAGGGCTGCTGATTATTGGGAGGGATAAATGTATAAATATTGTTTTGGTATAGATCCAAAGACTTGCGCTGTACATATAAAGTTTCATTTTTAATTTGAATTGGAATATATCTAAATTGCAGTATTAATTGATTGCATTAAGGCTGCTGATTATAGGGAGGGATCCGTTTATAAATATTCCTTTGGTATAGTGTACAAGTTTATAAAATGTAGTACTAGTAAAAACATGTGGGAATAGCCCTAAAAATTGTTAAATATAATAATCTAAAATAATGAAATAGAGATCAATGTTTCTATTTTATTAATATTCTTATATCCAATTAATATTTTAAAATATTTATGAAGGGCCAGGAGAATAATTTTTCATGCGATACAATTCCGTGAAGGGATTAATCAACTTTTTGATTAAATGTTAGTTTTGTCAAGTATCTCTTTTTGCTGATGAGTTCAATTAAAAGTCGTTCAAGTGCAGCTTTTGAATTTACAAGAAATATAAAAAAAAAATGTTCTTTTAATATTTAATCTTACAAATTCAATTGAATGATTCCAAAATATTAAGATCCTGCAGAGCATAGTTATTCAGAATTACCTACTATTACATTTTAAAATTAATTGTATATGAAATTAATATTAATGGAGCGATTTTTTGAATAGTTACTTACTATGTAGTTGCTCACTTCCATTATGTACTCTCAATAGGAGCGGTGTTTGCAATTATAGCAGGATTTATTCAATGATATCCCCTGATTGTACAAAAGTTTTATCTTTAAGGGGGGGTAGAATTTAAGTTGGAATATATCTGGCCTGCAATTATCAATAATTGTAATTTTAGGCAAATATCATGTGTAGGCGAAGTATTACCCCCAAGTATAGAAATACTAGTTTAATCCCCAGATTTATTGCATTTACATGGAGGCAATTCAGTTCTTTAAAATAATAATACCACTGAAATTAAAGCATTGTCTATTGAAGTAATTAAGGAAGAGCCACCTGATTTACAAGAAAGAATACACTAGATAATTTGTAAAGCTTGGTAAAAATAAGAAATGCCGTAATATTCGGAATCTGCAGTATACCGTATTGCCTCAACCATATGAGTAGAGAAAAGACAACACACAGAAATTATAGACTATCAAACAGGTTTTATGAGAGTGAAATCAATCAAAATCCAATTTTCTCTTTGAAAAATATTTTAAAATGACATGAGTATGATCTTGATATTCATCTTATTTTTATTGCTTTGGCAGGATTTTGATAGCGATAACAGGAATAACTAACTCACTGGCACTTTGGAACCTGGAGGTCCATACCCTCGCGGACACAACCTCTCCATACATTACCATCCTGAGCTGTTTTCCAGTCATTCCCTGTATAATTCACCTCCCTCAAATCATGGTTAATGGTATTCTCCCACCTCATAGTTGTCCTATCTACTGGGCGCTTTCCCTATGGTGTTCCTACAAGAAGTTTCAATATTCCTCTGTCATTCCCCATTCGTGTCCCATGCCCTGCTCATCGCTGTCTTAACTGTTCTTATTCTGTCTGGTTTCCCGTAAAGAACATGTAGTTCACTGATATGTCGTGTTCTCCATTCACCTGTATATTCTTCTTTCTTTCGTCCAAACATTTTCCTAAGGAATTTATTCACAAATATGTTACTGAAATCTTTATCATGGTTTGGAATCTCAGAAAAAAGTTATTAATTTAATAAAAGTTATTAATTTAATAAAATGAACTCTTGCTGGTAATATTTCAGAATATTTTGATATGTAAACAGAAGTTGAATTAAGAGATAATTTATCACATCCATTTTCAACTTATCTATTGAGATAACTATAAGAGCTGTAATTACAAATCCAGGAGGCACAGAATGACACAATAATCACAATAATTTCTTTTGGAAGTGATTATAAATATTGGACATGAATATAAAACTGTATTCTTTTTTTTTCAAATGCCCCAGCTTTGTCTTTCGACATTCCTGGTTTCTCTCCTGGCATGGCGTACTTGTAACCCACTTCTGAGGTTGGGGCGCCTGGAAGGCGGGGTTACGTTGCCCCGATGATATGATGGGTGATGATGATGATAGTGGTGCGCCAGGAGAGTCCCTAATCCTAAGCTTAGCCTAAGATAAATATGAATGATGATTGCGATGGCCATATGATTTCGGGGACCGTTTGGGCCTTAAAGTTTTCCTGGCATTTGTCTTACAGGTGAGGAAAAACCCCGATAAAAACCTCACCCAGAAAAACTGTCCCGACCGGGGATCGAACCCGGCCCGCTGCGTGACAAGGCAGCACGCTACCCCGAGACCACAGCGGTAGACATAAAACCGTATTCAAAAACGTAGAAAAAAACATTTAGTTCATAAAAAGCATGAAGTAAAAAATCGCTCTTGTAATAACAGAAAAAGCTTTCATAAATTACAAGTCAAGTTTTTATTCATCTATTATAAGTTGAGAATTTTTTTTATCCAATTCCCGAGGTTGTCACTTCGACATTTCTGGTGTTCTCTCCTGGCATTGGCGTAATTGTAACCCACTTCTGAAGTTGGGAGTTAGGCTGCCCAGATGATACGATGGGTGGTGATAATGATGATAGTGGTGCGCCAGGAGAGTCCTTAATCCTAAACTTAACCAAATTTCCAGACCATGGGCAACCACAGAAATAATTCCCTTTAAGGAAATATTCTTATGGTTTGACCGGGAATCGAACCCGGGAACTCATGAACAGTAGTCAGAAACGCTGACCACTAGTTCCATGAGGCTGGTCATTGAGAAAATATTATAATCATCAAATTGTTAAATTAGCAATGTAAGATCTTCTCATGTTCCATTATCGGTTCTAATAAATTTATGTGTTTTAGAATTTTAAATTTACGATTATCTTATATCTGTGAGATCTACTTACCATAATCGCTTGATTGTAAGAGAAAAACGCATTTACTACAAAGTCTCCTTTGAATATTTAATATTATATTGGCTGCCATGTCGATAGAAAATTGGCCAACTTGAATATATGGGTGAGAAGCCAATATTACCAACAGGAGATGAAGTACAACTACCCACATCGTCCAACACATATTAATCAGTTAATCAGATTTGAGAATTGTGCTCAGTGTTCTGAAAAAAAGAGTAGAAAAATAAATTTTAGTTTATCTAGAAAAGTCATTACAACATTGAAACTGTATTACAATTTTTATTGTTAATAAATACATTATAGGTCAGCCAACACGCACACACTATTGAGTAACAGTAAGAAATTAGGACTGGAAGTAAATATCAGTAAAACTAAATATATGGTCACACGTAGAAATTCAGTATATAATGGAAATGGACAGCTAATGACAAATGAGGGAAATTTTGAGGAAGTGGCTGAATTCAAATACCTAGGAACAATAATCACAAATAGGAATGAGATGCACAAATCAGGGAAATTAAACATAGGCTCAATTCTGGAAATGCATGCTATTATGCATTACAGATACTTTTGATGTCCCAACTCCTTTCAAAAAACGTTAAACTGAAAATATATAAAACTTATTCTACCAGTTATATTATATGGGTGCGAAACATGGACTCTTACTTTAAGGGAGGAAAGGAGATTACAAGTATTTGAGAATAAAGTACTTAGGAAATTTGTTTGGACCAAAGAGAGATGAACAGACAGGTGAATTGAGAAGACTAATTAACAATGAACTGCATGGTCTTTATAGGAAGCCAGATATAATAAGAACAGTTAAGTCTCGTAGACTGCGATGGGCAGGACATGTTGCACGTATGGGGAATGAAAGACTTGAATGGAAGCTTCTTGTAGGAAAGCCAGAGGGAAAACGCCCAGTTGGTAGACCAAGAATGAGGTGGGAGAATAACATTAACTATGATTTGAGGGAAGTATATTATAGAGGGAATGATTGGAAAGCATTAGCTCAGGATAGGGATGTATGGAGAGCTTATGTCCGCGCGGCCATGAACCTACGGGTTCGATAGTGCCAGTGAGTAAGTAAGTAAGTAAGAGTAAGTAATAAATACGTTATTACCATGTCACATTATCTAATTGAACTACTTCAATAAACAGTTTCGTAGAAATTTGCCAATACTTGTATCAACAGTGCTACTACTTGTACTACTACTATTATTATTATTATTATTATTATTATTATTATTATTATTATTATTATTATTATTATTACAACTACAGAGGTGTATTATTATTACTTTCAGTTTAGTACAAGATTCTAACTAGTATATTACAATTCAGACTTACTCCCTACATTAACGATGATCACCAATGTGAATTTAGAAGAAAGAGGTTTACAGTAGATCAGACTTTTGTAAATATAAGGCAAGTTTTAAAAAATAAATAGGAATGTAACAGTGCTATGCGTGACTCTATGTAGAATTAAAAAAAAATATATAAAACTAGAAGTCCCGGCCACGCATTGCTGTGGCTAAGGTATACGTTAAAAATATTAATTAAGTTACTGTCTTTCAGCCAGATTACTTAAAACTAATACTTACACACGACATTAATAACATTGAAAATAAAATAAACACTGAACTCACTTAAATTATGAAATAAACAATATTTTTAATTCAATTGAAATTCGCGGTTGCTACAAAACGCACAGCCATCTAGATCTATCTTTGTTAAATAATAAACCAATTGTCTTACCAAATTACCTTACACCGCCATCTGTTAGAATCGTATGGAACTCACAGATAATTACACCACCATCTGTTAGAATCGTATGGAACTCAAGATAATTATAACTCTTTGTTAAATAATAAACAAATAATTTGCAATTAAAAAAATAATGAGATTATAAATTTAGTTATAAACTACCCTAAGTCTCAAGTTGGATCAAACTGCACACAGTGTGTAAAATTTTATTAAAATCGGTTCAGTAGTTTAGGATCCCATTGCGGACAAACAACGTGACACGAAGTTTTTATATATTAAGATTATAAAATAGTTATCCAAAAGGTCCGTCTATTCAACTTAGAAATTAGTGATTGTCTGTAGCTCTTTCGGGACTATACACATCATCAGCAGAAGTAACAGGATGCGACATCTTATCAGTTGACCTCTGATTAAATACTGGTGTTGCACTGAAGATCTGGTACAGGGGATTATACATACTGGGTATGTTCTCATTTAACAGAAGGTCGTTTCTAATTTATTTCAAAATTTCAATTTCCTCGAGTACGTTATACCGTATTAGCTGGATTGTTTTTACCCAGTGTAGTATTGTTACGATGTTATCAATATCTAACCTGTGATGCCATGCGTGAACAACGTGTTTTGCATACCTTGATTTACCTTCTGCGTTAACAGCGTCACGAAAATGATCTTTAAATCTGATATTAAAACTTCTGCTTGATCTTTCAATGTAAAATTTGTTGCAATATCTACACTTCAATTTATATACTCTTTTGCCATTGAAATTGTTCTTTTCTTCGATTTTATTGCTTATTTATTATATTATTTAATTTGATATAAGTTCTATATGTAATTTTTATGTTTTTGTCTGCTTTCTTTAATATATTAGCTAATTTTGATGTTTCTTTAGCAGTATGTGTGAATTTTATCCATGTTTTTTTGTTATCACATTCCATAAGTTTAGTGATGTTAAATATATTTTTTTGTTTATTTACAAGCTTATTTATAGTTTGTTAATTGTAGCCGTTGATTTTTGCCATATTTGCTTAACGGGAATTTCAACATTATATTAATTAAGCTGTTACGAATTAAGTGTCATGGCGGACAGTGAGTAGTGAATATACTGGTCGCTCGTGTTTTTGCACAGTTTTCAGCAGGTGATTGTTTGTGTTTTACAGGTAGTATAGGATATTTTGAAATTATTTGTGTGTACATTTATTCTGTAATAATGGCGCCACGCAAAACAAAGAATTCCGACGAGAATAAAGAAGAAATGACAAAGCGTGTGATGCAGGAATGTTTGAGGGACCCTGCCATGTTGCAGCTGCTAAAGGACTCGGTGCGTGAGGCTATAGTGAGTGAGTTGAAAACAACCATAGATCGGAACACTGAGGTCATTAAACAGTTGGAGCTGTCGTTACAGGAAAGGGATACTAAAATAATGAAACTAGAACAACTGTTGTGCGAAAAAACTGATTCCCTTGAACAGTACCAACGCCGCCAATGCTTACGTATCTTTGGCATCCCTGAGATGGACGCTGAGGATACAGACAAAATAGCTATCGATGTGGCGTCTAAAATAGGTATTAAATTGGAAACATGCGATATAGATAGGAGTCATCGTGTGGGGAGAAAGGCGGACCGGCCACGGCCGGTTATCGTCAAATTCGTAAGCTATCGGAAAAGGAGAGAGGTTTTCCAGAACAAAAAACAGCTGAAAGGGAGTGGTGTTACAATTAGGGAAGACTTAACTCAAATGAGGTATAAGCTATTAAAAGAATGCATCACCAAATATGGTGTAACAAATGTGTGGACAATTGACGGAGCAATCCATGTTAAAGAAGGAGATAACAAACGCATCATTCTCCGGGCCTCAGAATATAATTAGTGCAAACACGGCCAGTGAATAACCGACAGTTATCACTTTAAACATTTTATTAATAGTACATAAAATTAAGATATTCTTAGTGACGTGATACCAAGTTTAGTTTGTAAGTTTGTTGAAATATTTTACGACCATTTTTCGTTTAAATGATGATTTTCCTTTGACAGTCTTTGACAGGCTACAGGACAATAACCTTCCCACTCCCCTTCTCGACCCCACTACTTCAAGGAATGCTTTAGAAATAGCTTTGTCCACATACCCTACTTCCTTGCAGGTAGCCCATTTCAATGCTCAAAGTATTACTGCACATATAGATGAAATCAGAACAATTTTCTTCTCTTTAAATATTCATGCTCTTCTCATATCCGAAACGTGGCTAAATCCCACCATTACCTCTTCTTTAATTGACATGGATGGTTATACTTTTCTTAGACACGATCGTGTTTACAGTCGCGGGGGCGGTATTGGAGCCTTCGTTAGAACAGACCTTACTCCTAAAATTGTGTATCTATCTAATAACGAACCATCTGCCGAAATTATGTTCATAGAAATATTTGTCAGTTTCAAAAAATGTCTTCTCTGTGTAGTATACCAACCTCCTAAAATAAAAGCCATCGCTGAAATTGAGTCCACTTTACAAAACGCGCGAATACAATATGAACACGTTATCGTTATGGGCGACTTTAATATAAATATACTAGACACTGATAACAGACATACACAACAACTGATGGCTACGTTCCAGGCTTGTGATATGACACTCCTACCCCTACGACCTACACATCACACTCATCACTCTGAGACGTTACTTGACTTAATTGCAACTAATAATCCAGACAGAGTACTTACTCACGGGCAACTGCCAGCCCCGGGAATATCAGCACATGATATTATATTCTTAGCATATTCACTGCAGTGCCCTAAACCGACTCGAAAGACTATTACGTATAGAGACTTAAAACATATAGACAATGCAACCCTAATTGAAGAAGCTATGCAGATGCCGTGGCATTCAATATGGACGCTGCATTCTGTAGATGAAAAAGTTGAGACACTAAATGACTTTATACTACAATTATACAACAGACATGCCCCACCAAAAACTAAACTCGTGAAACGACGCCCTGCACCCTGGATGACTCTTTCAATTCGTAACTTGATGACTGATAGAGACGCAGCACATAAGAAATATAGACTCAACAAAACAGACACAAGTCTCACTCAATATAAACAGTTACGTAACAAGACAAATCAAGCTATAAGAAACGCCAAACTTAGACATTTATACAACCTAACAAATACCAATACTTCAGAAATCTGGAAAAACTTGAATAGAATGGGAATTGGGAGAAAAGACACACAGGTAGACAAATTACCTGTTTCCCTGGACACACTCAATAATCACTTCACAGGTATAACTACTACTCCAAAGGATAAAGAACAAACAATAAATGAATTATCACTGACAAATCAACCCGACAGAGAACATTTCCACTTCTCATATGTTACAGACTACGACGTAAAGAAAGCCATCATGCGAATAAAAACCAAAGCAGAAGGAACTGACCGTATAAATATTACTTTACTGAATAAAATAATCGAAGCTATACTACCTACTATAACTCATATTTTTAACTCCTCACTACAAACTTCTACATATCCCTCATTGTGGAAACAAGCCCTCGTACGTCCACTGCCTAAAGTTAAAACGCCCTCAACCCCGAACGACTTTCGACCCATTAGCATTTTACCTACTCTTTCAAAAGCTCTGGAACGATTAGTCCATAAACAACTGACTGAATACCTAAATGATTACAACCTTCTAGATCAATTTCAGTCAGGCTTCAGGACAGGACACAATACAAATACTGCTCTACTAAATATTTGCGAAGACATACGCGAAGCTGCTGATAATCGAAACTTACCATTCTTACATTACTGGACTTTAGTAAAGCATTCGACACGGTAGACTTGGACTTATTGTTGCATAAACTTAAAAACCTCTTACTCTCTGATAGTGCCACGAAATGGTTCAATTCCTACCTTCATGAGCGCCAGCAATCTGTTATAGGAAATCATACATTATGTTCTTCTTGGTCCTTCCGTAAAGCTGGGGTTCCACAGGGTTCGGTACTTGGACCTTTGCTTTTTTCAATCTACATAAATGACATATCTAACTCCCTAAAGCATTGCAAACATAATTTATTTGCAGACGACATGCAAATCTACATCCACACAGACAAATATTCACTAAATGACGCTGTTGCCAAAATTAACGAGGATCTTGACTCACTAATGACTTGGACAGTTAAATATGGACTGCAATTAAATCCTACAAAGTCACAATCAATCATTATGGGTCATCAGAGACTATTATCTACAATTAACCTAAACACAGTTTCGCATGTGTCACTAAACGGAGTTCAAATCCCTTATAGTGAGACAGTAAAAATTCTAGGAGTATTTATTGACAAAAACTTAAATTGGAATACACAAATAAACCATACATGCAAAACAGTCTTCTCAATAATACATTCATTAAATCGTGTACGAAATTGTTTGCCATTCGCCCTTAGGAAAATGTTAGTAGAAACACTTGCAATGCCCCATTTTGATTATTGTGACACTCTTTTTACAGACTTAAATATTATTTCCACTCAAAGACTTCAACGTGTTCATAATTCTTGCGCACGTTTTATTGTGGTATTCGCAAATTTGACCATGTTACACCGTCCCTGGAACAATTATCGTGGTTTCGTCTAAGAGATCGTAGAACTGTCCATTCCCTATCCCTTCTCTATAAAATACTTCACACATCATCGCCTAATTATTTATCACGCCGCTTCATCAGACTATCCGACACACATAATCTTGACACTCGATCCCATCAGCACATTGTCCTTTATATCCCGCCTCATCACACTGTATATTATTCATTATCTTTTACGGTGTCACTTACCAAAACATGGAATTCCCTTCCACCCTATGTCAGAGACTGTCAAACTATAACATCCTTCAAAAACAAACTAAAGAATTATTTAATAACAAACTGACTTATACACCTCACTGATAGTATTCTTTTAGCAATATTAATATATTTAATTATTTATGTAAATAATATTAAGAATAACAAATATTTTTATTTGTTTTGTTTTAAATATTGTATAATCGTAAAATTAGTTTTCTATATCTCATTATTTTCCTGTTTTTTATATACACTAGACAGGGACAATTTAATATGTCTTGCTTGTATACATTTTATTATTAGTTTTAGTCTTAATTTTAACTAATATTAACTGGTTGTATTATAGATCGTAATATGTATATTAGATATTATCTTTTGATCAAATTTTTACTTAGTGTTTAATATTAGAGTTAATTAAGATTGTTATATTCTTATGTAATATATGTTTGTCCTGGTGAGTGGAAGAGAAGGCCACATGGCCTTAACTCCACCAGGCTAAATAAATAAATCTTAAATCTTAAATCTTAAATCTTATTTTTTGTTGAAAAGGGTGTATAGATTTTTGTTTATGGCAAGAGCATTGATTGTGGATTTCCGGTAAATGCTGATTTCTAGTTTATTGTTGTATAGATTATTTTATAGAAAAATCAAAATAGTTTATACTGTTATATACTACTATTTCTTCGATGAAAGTGATCTTTTCAAGCACATTATTTAAGTCTTGTAGTATTTCCTTTTATTTTCTATCGTCACTGTTATAGATTATTAGTACGTCATCGACATATCTTACTGGGAGTTTTATATCAAATTTATGTATTAGTTTATCAAAATCTTTGTTTTCCAATTCCTGTAGGTATATTTCAGCCATTTTTCGGAAATAGGACTCTCCATTGGGATCCCATCTACCTGAAAGAAACGTTCGTTGTTAAATTGGAAGTAGTTTTGTTTTATTGTTGTTTTTATTACTTGGGTTTAACTGGTTGATATACTTTTCGTCTGTTAGTTTTTGTTATATTATAATTAATGTTTCATTTATCGGGATGTTTGTGTAAAGATTTTTTATGTCGAATGACGTCATTTTGGTATTTTTATTGATTTCTAAAGTATGTAGTTCGTGAGCTAGTTCAAATGAATTTTTAATTGTATAATGAATATCAAGTTTTTTTATCATTTTTTATTTTCTGGGTTATTAATTTAGAAAGTTTATAGTTAGCAGCATTTATGCAATTAACGACTAGTCTCATGGGGATGACGTTTTTATAGATTACATATATGGCAAAAATCAACGGTTACAATGAACAAACTATAATCAAACTCGTAAATAAACTATCGATTGAGTTGGTGTTTACTTGATGAAAATCCATATTTATTAATTAAATAAAAATAAAACATAGTTTTATTTGATTCTCATATTATTTTATAATTCAGTGACAGCTGTTTCGGTACACTGTACTTTCTTCAGACATGTTAACAAATTATGAATTGTGTTATTATGTATCAACTGATCTAAGCAACCTGTTACTACTCTTCAATTTATTTGTCTCTACAGAGATAAATAAATTGAAGAATAGTAACACACTGTTAAAATTCTCAACTTGGTTTGAATGAATCCCCTTTGTTTAATTTAAAAATTTAAATAAATATTTGTTGTATTGTTGCTTAGATCAGTTGGAACACAATTCATAATTTGTTAACATGTGTGAAGAAGGTACAGTGTACCGAAACAGCTGTCACTAAATTATGTAATGAATATGAAAATCAAATAAAACTATATTTTATTTTTATTGAATTCGTAAATAAACAAAAAAAAAAAAAAGAAAGAAAATAAAAGCAATATATTTAACATAACTGAACTTGGAAGAGGGTCTGATAACAAAAAAATAATAACACTTACATATATTGATAAATAAACATGCAAATTAGCTAGTAAATTAAAGAAAGCAGACGAAAACAAAAATAACATATAGAACTAATAACAAATTAAATAATATAATAAGCAATAACATCGAAGGAAATGATAATTGCAATAGTAAAGGAGTACATAAATTGACGTGTAGATATTGCAAAAAAATTTACATAGGAAGAACAAGCAGAAGTTTTAATATCAGATTTAAAAAACATTTTCGTGTCTTTATTAACGCAGATGGTAAATCAAGCTATGAAAGATACGCTGTTCATGCAAGGCATCACATGTTAGATATTGACAACTCCCTAACAATACTACACAGGGAAAAAACAATGCAGCTAATATAAACGAACTCGAGGAAATTGAAATCTTGAAATAAATTAGAAACGACCATCTGTTAAATCAGGACGCACCCAGTACATATAATCCCCTGTACCAGATCTTTAGTGCAACACCAGTATTGAATCAGAGCTCATCTGATAAGAACTCGTATCCTTTTACTTCTGTCGATGATGGGACTAGTCCCGAAAGCGCTACAGACAATCAATAATTTCTAAGTTGAGGAGATGGAACTTTTGGGTACCTAGTTTATAATTTTACATTATAATTTTTAATTTTATGAATAATACCTGAACGGAATTTTATCACGATTTTTATTAATGTTAACTTTACGTAGATTACCAAAAAGAATAATAATCAATTAAGAGGGAGAAGTTAGAAAGTATACTGCTGAAGTTTGGAATTCCTAAAACGTTAGACTTATTCAAAAGCGTCTAAATGGTACAAAGAATAAGCTGCTTGTAGGTAAACAGTTTTAAGCTACTTTTTAAATTAACAGTTGGTTGAAGGGAGGGGATGCACTATTATTCAATTTCGTAATAAAGCAAGCCATCAAATCTTTAGAGGATGAAGAAGGCTTACAACTCAATTATATTAATAGGCTGTTAGTATATGTTGTTGATGTAGTAACATTAGGCGATAGCGAATAATTACTAATGACCAACACGCACACTATACTCAGTTACACTAAGAATGGATGTAAACATCAATAAAACTAAATGTATGGTTAAAATATAAGTATGTTATATAATTAAATAGAGAGTTAATGACAAATTAGTGAAATTTTGAAGAAGAACTGAATTATAATACCTAGGAACAATCATTTAAAACAGGAGTGAGGTACGGAAATGAATTAAACATAGGCTCAATTTTGGAAATGCATGCTATTAATGCATTACAGGGACTCTTCTTCCAACTTCCCTAAAATAACATTACATTGAAAATCTATAAAACTGCCGCTCTCCCAGTTACTGTATATGATTCTTACTGTAAGGGAGGAGAAAAGATTACAAGTATTTGAGAATAAAGTTCCTAGGAATGTTTTAGACCAAATAGAGTAAAACAGACAAGCTAATAGAGAATAATATTTAACATTGAGTTACATGATCTTTATGAGAAACAAGATATAATAAAAACAGTTAAGTCTCGTAGTCTGTGATGGGCAGAGCATGTAGCACGAATGGAAAAGGAGCATGGAAACTTCTTGTAGGAAAACCAGAGCGAAAGCTTCGAATAGGTAGACCATTAAAGAGGTGGAAGAATAACATTAACCATAATTTCAGGGAAGTAGATTATACAGGGATGATTGCAATATATTAACTCAGGATAGGAGTGTATGGAGAGCTTATGTATGTGCGGCCATGAACCTAAGAGTTCTTAAGTGCCAGTAAGTTAGTTATTACCAATATTACTACTGATGATAATCATAATAATAATAATAATAATCTTCATCCAACCAAGTCTTAGGCCTAGAACCTGTTACGATCTCACTGATGAATTTTGTATCCAGCGTTTCCTTGGACGGCTCAGAGATCTCTTCCCTGTTTTACAATAACGAAGTATGGCCTTGGGAACTCTATCTGAACTCATTCGTCGCTAATGATTCATCCAGTTGTTCTGGTATCTATGTATGTATTCAATGACCGGTTCTAATCGTAGTTCCTTCGAGACATCATCATCATTACGTTTGTGATCCCATTTGGTATATCCTGCTGTAGGCTATATTTCATGAATCTCATTTTACTCTTCTCTTCTCCTTTCCTCAAAGTTCATGACTCACTGCCGTAGGTCTTGCTGAGGTTTTGTATAACCATATTCTGGTATAATAATAATAATAATAATAATAATAATAATAATAATAATAATAAGAGTAATAATAATAATAGTAATAATAGTAATAATAATAATAACTTACTTACTTACTTACTCACTGGCACTATCGAACCCGTAGGTTCATGGCCGCACGGACATAAGCTCTCCATACATCCCTATCCTGAGCTAATGCTTTCCAATCATTCCCGTATAATCTACTTCCCTCAAATCATAGTTAATATTGTTCTCCCACCTCATTTTTGGTCTACCAACTGGGCGTTTTCCTTCTGGCTTTCCTACAAGAAGTTTCCATGCACGTCTTTCATTCCCCATACGCGCAACATGTCCTGCCCATCGCAGTCTACGGGACTTAACTGAACTTATTATATCTGGCTTCCTATAAAGACCATGTAGTTCATTATTATGTAGTCTTCTCCATTCACCTGTCTGTTCATCTCTCTTTGGTCCAAAAATTTTCCTAAGTACTTTATTCTCAAATACTTGTAATCTCCTTTCCTCCCTTAAAGTAAGAGTCCATGTTTCGCACCCATATAATATAACTGGTAGAACAATGGTTTTATATATTTTCAGCTTAACGTTTTTTGAAAGGAGTTGGGACATCAAAAGTCTCTGCAATGCATAATAGCATGCATTTCCAGAATTGAGCCTATGTTTAATTTCTTTGTGCATCTCATTCTATTTGTGATTATTGTTCCTAGGTATTTGAATTCAGCCAATTCCTCAAAATTTCCCTCATTTGTCATCAGCTGTCCATTTCCATTATATAATGTATTTCTATGTGTGACCATATATTTAGTTTTACTGATATTTACTTCCAGTCCTAATTTCTTAGTGTTACTCAATAGTGTGTGCGTGTTGGCCTTTAGTATCTCCTCGCTATCGGCCAGTAGTACTACATCATCAGCATAAACTAACAGCTTATTAATACCATTCAGTTGTAAGCCTTCCTCATTCTCTAAAGATTTAATGGCATGCTCTAGTACAAAAATTAAATAGTAGAGGAGATAGTGCATCTCCTTGCTTTAACCCATTCTGGATTTCAAAAGTGTCTGAAAACTGTTTGCCTACACGCACCCTACTCGTTGAGCCATTTAGACACATTCGTATAAGTCTAACTAACTTTTTAGGAATTCCAAACTCCAGCAGGATACTATATAACTTCTCCCTCTTAATTGAATCATATGTTTTTTTGAAGTCTACATATAGTTGATGTACAGTACCATTATATTCCCATTTCTTTTCTAAAATCTGTCTTATACTAAAAATCTGATCTGTTGTAGACCTGTTTCTTCTAAATGCACATTGATGATCTCCTAGAATATCATCAATATAGGGAGTAAATAGCTATACATATTATAATGCAGAGAATACCCAAATAATAATATTTTGATAACCTTGTGCTACTACCCCGTCATTAATAATATTGATATGCTGGCCAATCATACTACACAACAAAACAATCGCAATGTGCAGGCGGGAGTCCCCCAGGGCAGTATTCTCGGACCTCTTCTTTTCTCAATCTACATGAATTACTTACCAACTGTACTGAAGAACTGCCAGTATCACTTCTATGCTGATAATCTCCAAATTTACCTACATTCACCACCTCATTCTCTCTATAACATCTTGTCGAAAACGAATGACAATCAAATATCCATCTTTAACTGGTCTTCAAGTATCGGTCTAAATCTGAATCCTAACAAGTCACAAGTCATTCTAATGGGACAGCAAAAACTGCTTACAAAATTTGACATATCTACATTTCCAAATATTACTATAAATAATATTATTATCCCTTATTCTTCTTCAGTAATAGATCTTGGACTACATCTAGACGCAAATTGAACCTGACAAACATAAGTGAAACACATATGTAAAAAGGCTTTCTCCATCTTACATTATCTTAGATGTTTAAAGAATTTTCTCCTAGTTTCATTAAAATAAATCCTTATACAGAAACCTGTGTTGCCACACTTCGATTATTGTGGAGTTATATATAATGATGTATACTATGACTTCTCGCAGAGACTGCAGCGTGTTCATAATGCTTGCGTTCTATTCATTTTCAATATCCGCCGTTATGAGCATATTTCCGAACGCTTCAATAACCTCTCGTGGCTTCGTCTTACTGACAGACGTAAATTGCACTCTCTTTCATTATTTTCAACCTTCTTAATTCCTACACTTCTAGTTACCTGGCGTTCAGATTTGAGAAGTTATCTCCTAACCACAATATTGACACTAGGTCACAAGATAACAGTCTGCTAACAATCCCTCTTCATAGCACTTCCTCTTATTCTACTTTTTTCACGCTAGCCTCTGCCCGCTCCTGGAACTTCCTTCCTCAAGATATGAGGGGTTGACACAAACTTGACACTTTTAAGTCACGCTTATACAGTTAGATGTTGTCAAATAATAATTATTTGTTCTCTGTTTATTTAAATTTATTCTATCTCAACATTTTTTCTTATACATTTTATATTTAATTCGTTAAATCTATATCAAAATAGATAATATTAATAACTGTATTGTATATATAACATGTAATCGTTTATGTTTATCATCATCATCATGAATAAATTCGTTTTAGGCCATGTGGCCTGTACGGTAAACCTAGCGAAGATGGTCTTGATCTTTCCACCGATGTTTTTTGGTCTTCCTTGGTTCCTATGTCCAGTTGGGGTGTATTGGAATGCCAATTTTGGAAGTCTATTTTTTGCCATTCTCCTCAGATGATTTTTCCATTCTTGTTGGTATCTTTGTATATCTTCATTTAAACTTGTTACTCCAAGTTTTCCTCTGATAATAGTGTTCCTTTGGTGATCCAGTCTATAAACTCCTAACAATGATCGTAAGAAGCGCATTTGACTTACTTGAAGTTTATGGGAGTTTCTTTTATTTAAAATCCAAATTTCACTTCCGTATTTTAGAGCAGCTTTTGATGTGATGTTATGTAATCTTAGTTTTGTCTCTGTCCTCATCTGTTTACCAAAATGTCTTCGTATTACCCCATTCATTTTATTATATTTTTGTAATTTTGAATCAATGTCACTCTTATACTTTGCAAATACACTTCCTAAGTAAGAGAAATCTGACACTTGTTCTATAATTTTTCCATCAATCTCAATTTTCACCCGTTGTATGTTTTTTTTCACACATTGCCATTGTTTTGGATTTTCAAGTGGAAATTTTCATATTATATTTGCTGGCAATTTTGAATAATTGATACGCTGCTATTTGTAAGCTATCTTCGGAATCTGATAATATTATTTGATCGTCAGCATATAATATTGTTTGAATTATTTTATTCCTAGTTATTGAAATTCCACTATTTATTGTTTGTTTCCATTCTTGCATTCGTTTATGTTTATTGTAATTTAAATGTAAGACTATTTTTTGTATGTATTAAAACCTGGTTGAGTGGTAGACAAGGCCTTAAGGCCTTAACTCTTCCACGTGAAATAAAACTATTATTATTGTTGCTATTATTGTTATTATTATTATTATCATCACTATTATTTCAATAAAAGTTTAGGTTTCTATCTCGACTCTATCTAAGTTAGAATAGGAAAGTAAAGCAAATTAAAAATCAATAATGCCTTCATTAAATATTTTTTTAAAAATCCGTCTGTTTTCAAACAAATCCTAAAGCAAACTCTCGTGATGTTTTTTGATATTGATATAATAGTAACTGATATTAATAATGAAAAAGCGCATAAAACTGTCATACGTATATTCAAATTCGTAAATACGGCCATATTTCTTGACATTTCCACAAACTCTGCTGACTCTTAAGTCCATTGCAGAACAATACATTCTCAGAATCTATAATTCAAAATAATACATACCTCTCCAGGCAACTAATTATCCTTTCGGTTTCATCTGCTACACTCGAATCGCTATTTGACTACACGATCGCTCTACAATCTGCTACTTGACATTCCACATCTCAGTAACTCCCACTATACTAATTCCTGTACTATATCCACTCCTTGACTCTGGTCAGTTCTAGACATGAACGTACCAACATGTTTAGTTCAATAGTATTTTATTTCGTATATCTACCATACACTATCAATCATGGAATATGTACAAAAATATAGAAACAAGTGGAAATCTCACATAAGGAGAATGAGCCGAACAAGAATACCACGTCAAATCTTAAATTGCAGAGATCTTTGGGCAGACCTTCCAAACGTTGGATTGAGACCATAACAGACCCCTAGGTCTATCACATGAAAAGAAGAAGAAGAAGATGATGATGACCAAAATGGGATTTACGGCCTTAACTTCCCTTCGGAGATAAGTTGTGATCAGGTTTTTTATGCCTTCGAAAATCCATCGACCCCTGACGGGTTTGAACCAGTGAACTTCGAAACCAGATGTAATTTGTTATTATAGCACTCAAAGAGCGCTAAGATACTTTGATGTATACGCGCTCGAAAATAGCAGTAATGATTAATTCTGAACCATGGTGAGCACAGTAACCATTATTCCATTCAATAGACTTACTCAGCCGGTGGAGATCATATTACTCACACTACATGCTGTCCAAATATCAGTGCTGCTTGTTCAAGCGTTTTTGCAAAATTTAGAGGTTAGAAATTTGTAGCCTTTGGTTAACTCCGTTCTAGTTTTTATGCAGATCTACTCCATAAAAGAAAATACATGTAATAACAAAAAAAAAACAGTGGAAAGAACATGTACAAAGAATGGAAGAGAGTAGATTACCAAAGAAAATCTTACATTATTTTCCGAGAGGAAGTAGATATATCGGACGTCCTCGGATGAGATGGTCTTAGATCTATTAGTGAAGACGGAACATGCAATCAATTCTTAAGCCAAGACGTGAAGAGGAAGAAGAAATTGTAGCCTATACCGCCACCACTCCAAGCCTGATAACTATATCACATGAACATTTTTAGCATTCATACCGGGAAATAAAGAAAAAAAAATAGATTATCGGTAAAAAGTGCCAAATCCAATCTTCATTTATATAAACATGTTTATGTGAGTGTGTTCTAATCCCACCCACAACACTTTACATGCTTTGGGTTTCGCGCTGGGCGAATAGATGGCACTAATATGGTATATTTAAATTACGCACCTATTCGGCAGACAACTTTACATAGTGATGTATTATTGTATAATGTACAGAGAGAAACGCAGGATGAATGAATGTTTTATGTTCGAGTAGTGTAAAGTGTGTTGTATGAGGCATGGTGATGATGAGAAGGGAGAAGATGAAACCCGGTGCTGGCAGGTAGCCTACTCCTATCGAAAAGCACCAAGGGACCCGTCGGGCTTAAAATGCTACTTCCCCATAAATATATGAACTGCGGAGAGGTTTGCAATTTAATGCAGGAATCTGGTGCACGAAGTAGCGATTAAAAATGGTATCCCAGCACTCTCCTGGCCCCGAGATTGAAATCTTTGTAATTAAATTGATTAATGTAATTAAGTCCACCGCTGTGGTCTCGAGGTAGTGTGCTGCCTTGTCATGCAGCGGGTCCCGGTTCGATCCCCGGTCGGGGCAGTTTTTCTGGGTGAGGTTTTTATCGGGGTTTTTCACCTGTAAGACAAATGTCAGAAAAACTTTAAGGCCCAAACGGTCCCCGAAATCATATGGCCATCACCATCATCCTTATCATTGTCATCATCATCATCCTTCACTGGTGTGAAAAGCAACGGGAAGCTACCACACCTATAATTCCCTAGTAAAGCTGCAAGCATACCATGAAAAATATGATTGCAGTGAAGGACCTGCCTTCGGGCAGAATTACTATGGATGGATGGAATGTAATTAATTAAATAGTTTAATTTTCAACCCCGCCGGGTATAGAACCCGGGTATGCTAGTCAGGAGCAGATATGGTTCCACGTGAGCCACAGTGGCGCATTTATTTATGAACTTGAATATGGCATTACTAACCCATTAACACTCTCGAACCCTGAGGATGTGTTCCATACATCCCTATCTTCGTGCAATATCTTCAAATTATCCCTTGCTTATTTCACCTCTTTCAAATTATGGTTATTTCTATTCTTGGCATACCTGTTGGACCCTTCCCCTAAGGTTTTTCTACAAGAAGTTACCATACGTACAGACATTCGTGCCATACGTCCAGCATATAGCATGCTACCAGATTTACCATAAGTGTTCTTATTGTCTAGTTTCCTATTAAGAGTCTTTAGTTCATTGCTATGTATTTTTTAAATCGCCTGTCTGATCGTTAAAATAATTTTTTAAGCGCATTATTCTCTAACACCAGTAATATCTCCTCTCAAGTATTTTTAGAGGGTGGTTCTATTAATTTCTCGAGATGGTAATAAAGGCGGAGATTTTAAACATGCATTACTTTTGTTAACTAACTCACTAGAACTATCGAACCCATAGGTTCATGGCCGCGCAGCCATAATCTCTCCATACATCCGTATCCTAGGCTAGTGTTTTCTAACCATCCCCTGTATATTATACTTCCCTCAAATCATGGCTAAATGTTGTTTTCCCACATCACATCATTCTTGGTCTACCAACTGTGCGTTTTTCGTCTGGTTTCCTACAAGAAGGTTCCATGCCCATTTTTCGTTTTACATTCGTGCCACATGTCCTCCTGCCCATCGCCGCCTATGATATTTAACTCTTTTTATTACATCTGGTTTGATTTAGCTTACTTTTCCTCTATAATTACGTTTTAGTGTATGATGCACGGGAATTTTTTATATTCTTGGGGATAGTTTAAATCTATTATGAACTACATGGTCTTTATAGGAAGCCAGATATAATAAGAACAGTTAAGTCTCGTAGACTGCGATGGGCAGGACATGTTGCACGTATGGGGAATGAAAGACGTGCATGGAAGCTTCTTGTAGGAAAGCCAGAGGGAAAACGCCCAGTTGGTAGGCCAAGAATGAGGAGGGAGAACAATATTAACTATGATTTGAGGGAAGTAGATTATACAGGGAATGATTGGAAAGCATTGGCTCAGGATAGGGATGTATGGAGAGCTTGTGTCCGTGCGGCCATGAACCTTCGGGTTCGATAGTGCCAGTGAGTGAGTAAGTAAGTTTAAATCTATTATATCCTATAAAATTTATGTAGCTCACAGTTATGATGTCTTCTCCATTCGCCTGTGTGCTCATCTCTATCAAAATCCTTTACTCACTTTTGGATAGTAAACATGCATTTTTATATACATTTATTGGGTTTCTTTACAACATGTGTCGCGAAAAAAAAAGTTCTAATCATACACCATGCGCATGCGCCAACAAACGCGAAGCGGTTTACACTATGGAATCACGGGTTACAGTCAACATATACACGATATTTAACGAACATCAAAGCTAACCTAACGCAATTTAAGTACTCTAACCTGTGAAAGACAACCTAAAAGCTAACCTAATACAATTTAATAACTCTAACCTAACTCTAATTTCAATTTCATTAATCGGATTTCGCACTTTTTCATATCATTAGCTACTCAGTTGTCCTTGAAGATCATGGTTCAGAATCAGATCGTATACTGCAAGAAAAATATCATATTAGTATATCCAGGAAACGTACCTAAACAACGTAGATAGTAAATCAGACATAACAAAGGAATCCTACTTTTAATATCCCCATGATAAGAAATAAATAAATAAATAAATAAATAAATAAATAAATAAGGATACATTAAAATTTGTACATCTTGGTCGCCTATTGTTCCATAAAAATTGACCTACATATACATGTGGTCAAGTTACAGAAAATTATCATTATTCATACAGTATTTATTCAAAAATTCTGTAGACATATAGCAAATAGGAAATACATTTTTAAAAAAGACAGAAAAATAACGTAGGAAAACTAGTATTAAATATATAAAAAGGAAATTTGAATTAAAATTCAATTCAGAATTTAATTAATTTCTTTCGCTTGTTAGTTACACCACTCATCTTTAAAAATAACCCTGTTCTCTAGAAGCTGAGTGAACAAAGTATTGCCTCTGGAAAATAATTCCTTAGAACTGTTGTAAAAGTTATAATGAAATGCGCAAAATACAATAACGTATGCACGTCGTTATTCACTAGAAAACTGTTTTCTGAAACTAATCGAGCTTAATAAACAATAAGCCTTTGCAAGAAGATTAAAAATACAATTTTAATAGTACACCTTGACACTGTAATTATGTAAGGGTATTTCAATCTATTGTTCAGATTTCTGATAAAAAAAAGCCAACTTTAAGATAAACACGGCAATTTTGACACACATTTATAGGTAGATAGAGCGGGATGGTCAATATGAAAAAGTTAAAATTATTAAGAAAATGTAGCACTAAATTGGATTATTTAACTCATGCCTCAAATGGGAGTCAATGACTAATTGTAATCACGTTTCCATTAATTTTGTTTTACAACCAATCACAGTCGTGATTCACCTCGAAAATTTAATTACCAGAATAAAAAAAGCTCCTCCTTTTTAATATATTGAACAGGTCGGAGCATTATTTTGCAGTAAATGAATGTAACAAATGCGTTGAATATAGCAAAAATGAACATGATCCTTTGACCTATACATTTGATAATTGTGTGTTCAATAATTGTGTTTTTAGATACTGATTTTATTGAGTTGTTTCCGAAAGAAATTAATTAACCAATAATATTGGTTATAATATTCGGTTTGATGTATTTCATTTTTTCTGCACTAGGGTGCATTCTTACAATATTGTGATCCTATTTGGCAATAAATAGTATGATCATGTTGCAGTGATGAACAAATGAAACATAGCCAAACATTTATCATTTGTTTTCAAACATCGTCGTTTACATTAAATATATAAATATTTTTAAAACTCGATACTAGTAAAATTCATGGTGATTTTCCGTTGAGGTATTAGTTCGCAGTAATATAATGTACGGTTAAAAACTATAATATAGTTACCTTGTAGGTCCGTCTCCTCAACTTAAGTTCTTTTAAAACTCTGTAGGCCTTTCGGGACTAGTCCCATCATCAGCAGAATGCATTAGGTCCGTTCTTGTTAACCCTTGTTGAAGCACTGACTTGGTTGTGAGAATTTTGTACACAGGATTGTGTGGATTAGGTGTGTATTCATTGAGAATCAGGTTGTAGTTAATTTCTCTTAGGATTGCGATTTCCTCCAGTATATTTATTCTCGTTGGAATGTTTTCTCTATGTACTATTGTGAGGGTGTTATCGATGTTATGCATATGGTGTCCAGCTTGAATTACATGTTTTGCGTAACTTGATTTTCCTCCATTGTAAACGAAATCTCTGAAATGTTCCTTGAATCTAATGTTGAAGCTTCTGTTAGTTTTCCCAATGTAGAATTTATTGCAGTCTGTACATGTTAATTTGTAGATGCCTTTATTGTCGAATTCATCTATTTCTTCAACGTTAGATTCAAGGAATATTTCAGAGATTTCGTTTACAATGGAGGAAAATCAAGTTACGCAAAACATGTAATTCAAGCTGGACACCATATGCATAACATCGATAACACCCTCACAATAGTACATAGAGAAAACATTCAAACGAGAATAAATATACTGGAGGAAATCGCAATTCTAAGAGAAATCAACTACAACCTGATTCTCAATGAATACACACCTAATCCTCACAATCCTCTGTACAAAATTCTCACAACCAAGTCAGTGCTTCAACAAGGGTCAACAAGAACGGACCTAATGCATTCTGCTGATGATGGGACTAGTCCCGAAAGGCCTACAGAGTTTTAAAAGAACTTAAGTTGAGGAGACGGACCTACAAGGTAACTAAATAACTATATTTAAATCATGATTTGTGAGTGAACAGCTTAATTTTATTCGTTAAATAGTCCTACCAAAAGCCAGTCTTGATTTCCAAATCCTCTAGATAAATTTGAAATCACTCGTGGCATTAGTTATGCTAATTTGCCTGCTTCCTATAAACACGGGTGGCCAACATAGAGTTGGCCATTCATAAAATACAATAGGGATTTGCCTGTTCCACAGAAGTGTAGTCAAGAGCAAATTCAGACTTTTACTACATTTTTATAGGACGTCGCTTATTGATTTTTGTAGTAGTACAATTCTTTATTTCCACTTATTTTAAAAGGCTGTAAGATTATTGTTTATATTCTATCTGAATGGAATTGAAAATAAAACTTATCTGTTTTAATAGGGTAAAATCAACTTCTCTTAGTTTTTTTTATTTCAGGATTGTTTCTGTTATTTATACAGATATCCTCAACCAAATTTATTTTCTTTTTCACACGTCCCGGTCTCTCTAGTCTGCTTCCGTCATATTTCTCTGCTTCATGTTGTCTTCAATTTCCTTTATCGACGTTGCCTTTGGTCTACCACGTTTCCCTTTTCTAAGAAGTATCCATTTCAATACTTCTTTGTTTGTTTCCATGTCCCTTCCTCTCATTATAAGTACATATCATCTTAGTTGGATTTCTTCAATCTCTTGTACAATATCCTTTACTACATTCATTATTTCTCTTATTGTATTATTTTTTATTTTACCTAATTTTGATATTCTTGCTGATATTTTTAAAATGTCCATTTTTGTGACTAATAATTTATTTCTCTGTTTGTGCTTCAACGTCCATGTTTCCGCACCATATAATAAAATACTCTTCACAATTGTTATATATTAATAATGTAGCCCTCTTGTTTATATGCTTACTCCATAAAATATAATTTAATATGCCAATAACTTTCTTTGTCTCAATTTTTTTCGAATGTCTAATTCAGATTATTCATCTTTTTGAATTATTGATCGCAATTACTTACAATATTGTACTGTTTTAATCTTTGTTCCATTTATTTCTAATTCCTCGGAAAGATCTGTGCTCATATATTCTGTTTTATCATAATAATAGAATAAATGCGCACACGTTGTGCAGAAAATATATAAGTTATAAGTTTTGTCATTAATTTGATTCACATAGTTCGTTATTTGCAGAATACTACCAGGGATTTCCCCCGTTTTTTTCAGGTGGTTACATGGTAACGGTCGCATGGTTGCTCGCACAGTTCACACTCACAGTTGTTTCCGGGATCATGGAAAAACTTGGTCTTGCATTTTTCGTGGTGGTATCCATGCATTGCTATTGAGTTCACCAGATATCGGAGTTCTTGATTGGTGTTGGTCGAGGATCCGTTTGTCATGGCTTCTGTTGTATAAAAGTCCAGCCATATCTCTTGTCTCTTCTTCTCCTTGCATTCTTTTTCTTTAAATGGACATCAACGACAGGAGGCTCCCGCAGTCCAAAGGCTACACTCACAGGCGAAATTAGAAGAAAGAATTTTTGAAAATCTAACTCATTCTGTTTTATTATAATTTAACGTTAAACCCCCTCTTGAGCTTAAGATTTAGTCTGTACTTAGTTTGTTATTAACATCGGTATCCTGCGCTCTAGCAAAGTAGTCTAAGGCGCAGAGTTATGTAACGCCCTGGTTCTAATTTCCATGAGGGAGATGTTTTCTCATGTACCTTCGACATTATGGGGCAAGTGTCCATCCAGCACCATGAGGAATTTGGATATCCACATAGTT
Organism: Diploptera punctata; assembly: GCA_030220185.1. Lineage (NCBI taxonomy): Eukaryota > Metazoa > Arthropoda > Insecta > Blattodea > Blaberidae > Diploptera > Diploptera punctata. The sequence continues at coordinate 1,748,309 of JASPKZ010001600.1, forward strand.
GAAGGAATCAACTTTGAGCTGGAGAGCTGTACATGCTGACCACATGTCACCTCTTTATTACCTGGAGGATGACTATTCACTCTATAAATGGCACATGATGATTGGTTTTTTAACATTTTTTATGATGAACGAGGAACTGGCCCGATGCATCAACCCCCAACCTGGGGGACGGGTAATTTTTGTTCAAGGTTTTCTTCCTTGATAGTCCAGTATCTTACTGCCAGAGCAAAGATTGCCAACAATTGTTCTGGAATGGATCCCAATGGAAAGGAGGAAGAGAGCAAGACCGAAGAAAACTTGGATAGAAGGGGTACAAGCAGCTATGAATATCAGAGGAATGGAGGAAGATCAATGGATGGACAGAGAAGAATGGCGTTTGGTTTCCGGAAGACGGTGGCAGCTGCCATGATACCGGATGATGATGATGATGAAATGGCACATATGGATATTATGCCAATAGACGGCTGGTAGATCAGCGGCCTTCAATGCTCGTCGCATCATGGAAATGTTTAGTTTTTTTTTCTAGGATCGGTAATCCTACAGTTGAATGGTTTTACTTAATACATATTTATAGATGGTTTAAAGTCTGGAAACTTTTGGTAGTATCCAGGAAGTTGTACAGGCATATATCTATTTTCTGTAAGTGTCATATTATATTTTAAAAATAATACAAAATATTGATTATGATGGAATGAGTCCAGGTAACCAAAACCCTAAGTTAATATTTTCATCGAAAATTAAAGCTTATAGCATGAAAAAAAATATATGTTGATCGGCATCAAGGTTCGAACAGAAACTTCATAATACGAGCCTTAAAAGTTATCGCCTGAGACAAATTGTTCGGTCAGTTCAATATCTTATTTAAAAATTAGCAAAAAGCAAACTTTTTAAGAACGATGCATGTCGAAAATCGTTAGCATGTTTTCCTCCTGAACATTGTATCTCCTGCTGAGCAGGAAATTAGATTGACTCTTTAGATCTAAGTTAAAATATATTTTTCAGACTTAACATATCATTTTTTTCTCTTTGAAGCAGAGTACTGGAAATTACGTAGGTTTAAATAAAACTTATTTTACAGTAAAAAAGATAAAATCATGTTATCCATGTCAAAACCGATTACATGGAAAATTAACTACCGACCAATAACCCTTAAATTATATCGGTATTATTAGTCATTAAATTGTTTCAGCGGTTAAGTTTAAAAAATAGCAACATTATTACTATTATTATTATTATTATTATTATTATTATTATTATTATTATTATTATTATTATTATTATTATTATTATTATTGTCGGCCGCGGTGGACTAGTGTTATGCTCCTTGCCTCTGGTCCCGAGGGTCACAGGTTCAAACCCGGCCGGGGTCGATGGATTTTTTAGGACGGAAAAATCCAAGGAGCAAGTCCTCCGGGAGGGACTTTAAGCCGTGGGTCCTGAGTCTGAAGATTTTCAGGCTCGTAAAAATCCTTAAGCCTGAATGAAAATGCCTCTAAGCAAAATTTACCGAATTTTCCCGTCCTAGTACTACCTTGGTTTCCTAGATGTCAGTATGAGGCGGAATGCTGACCACGGAACACTCAAAATGACATCTATACGAAAACAAGTGTAACTAAATTAGTATGGTTCACATTTTTCCCTGTAGGGAGAGAGCGCCTAAATCTCTGTAAAGGGAAAATATAGGCTTACAATACAATACAAATAATAATAATTATTATTTATTATTATTATTAATCGAAATACTGTTATAAGAGAAAAAATGAATATTGCTTATTCAATAGTAGATTATATACGGTATAAGCAATTAAGTTGGCATGGGCACGTACGACGAATGCAAGAAGAAAGATTACCCAGGAAAACATTGGAATGGTGTCCACCTGGAAGAAGGAGGAGAGGAAGACTCGAAACTTGTGGATGCAGGAAATAAGAACTGGAATGAGAGCAAGGGCACTGGAGGACATGGATTGGATGGAGAGAGACGAGTGGAGAAGAAAAATAGAACTTTAGGCACAGAAAGATGTGTAAACATTAAAATTCTGTATATAAATAAAATTTTTATCATTATTATTATCATTATTATTATTATAAAACATTAAAAGCTGGATGAAAGTTGTAAATTAACAAATTTCATCAACTTGTGTTTATCTTAGGTATTTTATTTTTTGAAGGACGCTCTTTGAGTACATAGATCATTAACGTAGAAATTCAAATGTGGGCGTGAAATTACAATGTTGATCTGGTGGCCCTTAATTTCGGTTTGAGGTTCATTGGCATACCGTAATTCTCACAAGTGAACTGCCAATTATTGCACGCCGAAACCTACCTTGAATTTCCTTCCAGAGAAACGTTCTGATGTGCCAAGAAAGTGTTCAAAAATTTATTTGCCGCTTTTAACTGCAAGGCACTTAAAGCCAGCGCCAAATTTCTGATTTAAACAATAAGAAAGTAATAAAATTCCTTAATTTGTGGATTGGATAACCCTCACTACCTGCCGTCAGCGCCGTCCTCCGCCTCGCTACACCCCCCTGCACCCACTCATACACAAGCAGGGTCGTACATCTGCTCCGTACAGTGGATTGCCATTGCTGGATTCTGGCTTCGATTTCTATACCTTGCTGTTATGGAGAATGTAAGAGGAGGATGGAAATTGCGTGTAGGAAAACACATTTATCGTGCTGTAGGTTCCACACTATATGTGTTTGGGAAATGATGTGGATGACCTCTTACTCGATACACGGAAAATAAAAAATGTATTTTTTTTAAATATCTTGGGTCAATAATTACAAGTTTAGGTACCCGTGAAAGAGATGTTTGGACTAAAATTGTAATGGCAAAAAATGCAACTAAGACATTATATGGAATAATTTGGAACAAAAATATTTAAAAGGAAACTAAAATGAAAATTTATAAGAGCGTAATACAGAATATTTTGTCATATGGAAGTGAAACTTGGTCTTTGACGGAATTGCAAAAGAATAAAAGTAGAACAGTTGAATTTGATTGTTTTAGAAGAATCTCCAAAAAACAAGAAGGATACAATAAGAAACGAATTCATTTGGAGAGAAATGAACGTGGACACAACCGTTGATAAGAGGATTGAAAATCAAACACTTAAATGGTATGGCCATGTACAAAGAATGGAAAATGAAAGGTGACCAAAAAATATATACCAATGGTCACCCGCTGGAAGAAATCAACTTGGCAGACCAAGATGGAAATGGAAAACCTATGTCAGAACTATAATGGATCATAGGAATTTGGAAGAAGGAGATTGGAATGATAGAAGTAAATGGAAACTGAAGACGGCAAACCAATAAGAAGAAGGTTCCACACTAGGCTAAGAGATGATACTATTTCGGCAGAACCCGTTTCGTAGAAGATATGTTCTTTTATTGAAGAGTGTAGGGTGAATGTATGTTTAAGAGTCTTTTGTGACGACTGATGTGAAGAAAATAAACAGGACGAAACTTGACGCTGCAACATTGTCTCATTGCACTGAAAACGACCAGGGATCGCCAGGTGGAACAAACTGTTATCAGTACCACGTGTCTTCTCAACATATTGTATGCTACTGAGGCGTTTCGAATTTAAATAACTGATGCACGATCAGGTGATCAACAATAAATTTACACCATAACACGGCCTAGTCCCGAGATTACAAATTTTCATAAGTAATGCCATGAGTGATTTCCAAATTATCGATGAATTCACGACTCACGAAGTGAGGAGTGAATATATTTAGAGAATTTGGAAATCAAGAGTGGCATTTGTTAGGACTATTTAACGAATAATATTAAGCTGTTTACTCACAAATGATTATTTAACTATAGTTATTTTAAAATATTTATATATTTAATGTAAACGGCGATGATTGAAAATAAATAAGAAACGATTGGTACGCTTCATTTGCTTTTTTGTTCATCACTGCAACTGGATCAATTGTAAGAATGCACCTTAGTGGAAAAATTTGTAACCAACATTATAGGTTTTAATTAATTTCTGATATCCTATGATGTAAATATGTCAATTATATTTTTCTGCAACGTTATTTTCTGGAAAATAATCCGTTTAAGATAGTGCAAACAGTGGTTTATTTTTTACACGCTTTATATTAGCTTGACCTGTAGCTATCTATCTATGTAACGGAATTCTTCAACGCGATTTTCACCCACTTAAAATCATTGGATCGACTTGAAACTTTGTATACTTGTAAAGGACCGGTGACAATACAATAATTTCATATTTTTGTTCTAAACTCCTGGCCAAAATCATCAGAAAATAAAAAAAAGTGTCTTTGTATCTATGTAACGGAATTTTTGTACACGATTTTCAGCCACTAAGAAACATTGGATCGACTTGAAATTTTGTATACTTGCAATGGTCCCGTGACAATACAATATTTTCATATTTGTTTCTAAAATCCTGACCAGAATCATCAGAAAATAAAAAAAAAGTGTCTGTATCTATGTAACAGAATTTTTGAACACAATTTTCACCTACGTAGAAACATTGGATCGACTTGAAACTTTGTATACTTGTAAAGGATCCGTGACAATATAATATTTTCATATTTTGTTTCTAAAATCCTGGCCAGAATCATCAGAAAATAAAAAAATGAAAACTGGTTTAATAGGTTGCGGACTTGTCGACTTTTTAGTCAATCGTTGTAAGAGCTCAATTGTTAGAGCGCTGAACACTAGTGGTATATAATTTCAGTAATCCATAGGTCGCTGGTTCAAATGCGGCTGGGAGGATTTTTTTAGAACAGTATTACTTTTAGCTCATACTACAAGAGTACCGAATTTAAAGATATTTACATTTTTATCTTATTCTGTAAAATATTAAAACTAAAAAATAAAAAATTCATAATAGTTTTAAAAACTAAAACAACACGCTTTATTAGAAAACTGAACTAAAAAATAAAAATAATTTTAATTTCTAACACGTTTGGGATAAAATTAAATTGGTCAACACAAAAATCATCTCCAACACATATGGAATAAAACTAGAGTTATCAACAAAAAGAAAATAATATTACGATCAAAAGCGTGGGGTGCTTTTTATGATTTTTACATTTTCTTCTTAGAAACTTTACTTTTGCCAACATCTGTTTATTATCAAATATATTAATTGATATAGAGCACCCCACACTTTTGATGGTAAAATGATTTTCTCTTTGTTGATAAATATAGTTTTATTCTATATGTGTTGGAGATGTTTTTTTTTTGATGACCACTTTAATTTTATCCCAAGCGTGTTGGAAATTAAATTATGTTTCATGTTTTAGTTCGCTTTTCTAATAAAGTGTGTTGTTTTAGTTTTTTAAAACTATTATTTATTTTGTGGTATAATCAATTGCTACAAATGTTTTTATGTTATCTCCCGCAAACACCATCAGCTGACATTCATGCACTATATATAAAATCTGGTAGCCGTATTTCGTGGAGAGTCAGTCACTACAAAATAATGCTATGACCTATTCAGAGTGTTAAAAAGGAGGAACGTTCTTTAATATGATAAACTTCACTTGATAAATTCGAGGCGAAACACGACTGTGATTGGTTGAAAGTCAAAAATCATTGAAATGTGATTGGTCATTGACTCCCATTTGGGGCATGAGTTAAATAGTCTTTTAAAATTTCCATCCCGGCTGAGAATCGAACCCAGAACCGATACTAATGAGGCAGGCAGGCAGGCACGCTGTCATCTGAGCTAGTGCGGCAGACATTTCAATCCAATTAGAATCAGTAATAAACCATTGAAGATCACGGGTGTCATCTGTCGAAAAAATCACTTAATGTATTTTCTGTTCAGTTGTTTTCCTTTCTATATTAAAGACTTAAGTTCTTAAGCCACTCTTACGTTGATGAAATAAAGTATGCATGGAAGCTTCTCTGTTTGATGTTTCTCATGCAGTACTCAACATAATGCATCTCCATAAAATATTACAGTTTCTTTTTGAACATATTATTTGTATTTAAAGAATCTTCCGAATAACTTGTTATAAAACTGGATATGTTTTCATAAGTAATGACACGAGTGATTTCCAAATTATCGATAAATTCACGACTCACGAAGTGAGGAGTGAATTTATCTAGAGAATTTGGAAATCAAGAGTGGCATTTGTTAGGACTACTTAACGAATAAAATTAAGCTGTTTACTCACAAATCATTATTTAACTATAGTTATTTTAAAATATTTATATATTTAATGTAAACGGCGATGTTTGAAAACAAATGAGAAACGATTGGTACGCTTCATTTGCTTATTTTGTTCATCACTACAACCAAATCATAATATTATTTATTGCCAAAGGATCGCAGTGTTGTAAGAATGCACCCTAATGGAGAAATGTATAACCAATATTATAGATATTAATTAATTTCTGATGTCCTATGATGTAAATATGCCAATTATATTTTTCTGCAACGTCATTTACTGGAATATAATTGGTTTAAGAAAGTGCAAAGAGAGGTTTATTATTTTTGTAATGGTATAATCAATTGTTACAAATGTTTTTATATTATCTCTCGCATGCGCCTCCTGATGACATTCATGCACTATATACACAATCTGGTAGCCGTCTTTCTTGGAGAGTCAATCGCTTCAAAATAATGCTATGACCTATTGAGAATGTTAAAAAGGAGGTGCCTTCGTTATTATGATAAACTTTAGTTTGTAAATTCTAGGCGAAACGTGACGGTGATTGGTTGTAAATAAAAAATCATTGAAACGCGATTGGTCATTGACTCCCATTTGGGGTATGAGTTAAATAGTCACTGTAAATATCATCTTCTATAAATGATTTCATTCAAATTATATTGTTTACTTAATTTATTTTTGTTACTTTGCAGTTTTCTTGTAAATTATAAGATGAATTCTAGTATCCTGAAACACGTATGTTGTTCGGTTAATTCATAACAGTTATTTGATGATAGCATGAAAATTTAAAAATGTACTTAAAACGATGAGAATTTATTTATTATTTGTTTCTTTTCAAAATTGAGCTTGTTGTATGTGCACAAATACTCATAAAACTGTTAGGTAATGCGAGCATATTTAAATTCACGAAATAAATACTATCAAATAATAAGCAGTACTAATCATGTTTATGATATACGTATTTTATGTATATCAATTTAAACTCATAATTGGTAACACTAAGAACTTAGGACTGGAAGTAAATATCAATAAAACTGATTATATGGTCACACGTACAAATTCATTATATAATGGAAATGGACAGCTAATGACAAACGAGGGAAATTTTGAGGAAGTGGCTGAATTCAAATACCTAGGAACAATAATCACAAATAGGAATGAGATGCACAAAGAAATTAAACATAGGCTCAATTCTGGAAATGCATGCTATTATGCATTGCAGAGACTCTTGATGTCCCAACTCCTTTCAAAAAACGTTAAACTGAAAATATATAGAACTATTATTCTACCAGTTATATTATATGGGTGCGAAACATGGACTCTTACTTTAAGAGAGGAAAGGAGATTACAAGTATTTGAGAATAAAGTATTTAGGAAAATTTTTGGACCAAAGAGAGATGAACAAACAGGTGAATGGAGAAGACTACATAACAATGAACTACATGGTCTTTATAGGAAGCAAGATATAATAAGAACAGTTAAATCTCGTAGACTGCAATGGGCAGGACATGTTGCACGTATGGGGAATGAAAGACTTGAATGGAAGCTTCTTGTAGGAAAGCCAGAGGGAAAACGCCCAGTTGGTAGACCAAGAATGAGGTGGGAGAATAACATTAACTATGATTTGAGGGAAGTATATTATAGAGGGAATGATTGGAAAGCATTAGCTCAGGATAGGGATGTATGGAGAGCGTATGTCCGTGCGGCCATGAACCTACGGGTTCGATAGTACCAGTGAGTAAGTAAGTAATTGGAATATATTCTGACTTTATTAATTGTTATCATTTATCGTGGGATATAAATATATATTTAATTTATATGAAGACTCAACATTTAAATAATGAGGTTATAATAATTAACGCAAATATGTAGCATATTTTAAGAATGAAAATGTAACTAAAACAAATTAATAGAACTTCCATTTAAATGGACTCATGATTTCATCAGGCTACAGGAATAATATTTTTGTGTGCGAATTAACTCAGTTGAGAAAACAAGCTATAAACATAAATTATATTTTCTTACAAATTAAATTTTCTTTTTCGCAATAATTAAATTGATAGAATGTGTATTTTCATTCCGAGTTCAGATATCAATTTTTTGCATGATAGTACGTTCTGTCGTACTTACACGAATGACAACCATATTGAAAGTTTAATTTCCTAAATTATGGGGTTGCTAACCTATAAATAACTAAATAACTACATTGTAATATTACAAATTACCTACCTAGGGCGGGAAGTGAAACTACTGCCCTTTATGTATACTATGCACAATTTATATACAAAAATGTATCCAAAAATAATGTTAATATACATTATACGACACAAATCACTGCATTTAAATGAACTGAACATTATTTGAAACAATATAAAAACAAATTTGTACTAGCAGCCATTTAAAGTCTGATTGGTAACACGGCCTTCTGCAGTCTCAACTAAATTATTTTAGGCATATATCATATATACATTGTTCAGACTTCTAATGTCAGTCAATTGTTTATAATGAACGTAAATATATCCAAGAAAGATGCTATTATTTTAATATTATTTATTATTTTGAAAATACCATCGTGCCAAAAACAATGTAAAACACACATTTGTGAAGCGTTTTACAGAATTTCGGAAATTAAAACCTCCCTATCTCTCGGCTTTTAATCACTTCCTCGCTTCTGTAAAATACACTTCCCAACCTCGCATTTTAAGGTACTATTTTCTAAGAGACAGAGCTATTGTTATGGCACGAGTTTAAAGTTTTATAATTATTACTTAGTTATGTAACAATAAAAATAAACATACTATACAATTCTTCTGGATTGCCTGAAACGTTTGGTATGACGACTTTGAGACATTTTCTACCAATTCAAGATTTACCTTCACGTTATTGCAGTAGTGGACAGACGACTAGGACTGCGTTTTTCTTAGCATCTTTTTCCCTCTGTAGAACTATGAATACATTAATACTAACCATGTTTATCAGCCCGTCCATTTGCATTATAGACCGCTTGATTGTTAAGCTCCTGTGTTATACCTGATATCATCCTTAGCCTCTTTGCGTTGTCCAGATTCTATACCTGACAGAAACTCCCAGTATTTTACGCTCCATTTCTCTTTGATAAATTCTAAATATGTTCTACATAGCGCCTGTTAAATCTTTAAGTTTGGCAATCTTGCAGTGATGTTGGGGCGATCTGGCGTTTATATCTTAATTTCCGATTCTGCGATTTCTTCACGACAATGAGTGTCAAGAAAAGGCTATTTATATATATATTTTTCGTATTTTAGCTCTTTTGCATTGCTCCTGATAAGCGTTGTTAGCTATTTGTCATGGTCTGTACTTACATCAGAATCATTGACAGGGACCACGGTTTTACGTTTGCACCGCCTTCTTTATGTCCATAGTCTTTCATGGATCAGTAATAATAATAGATATATAGATCATCGGTTGATTAATGTCTTTGATATCGTCCGATTCCTAAAATAACTAATTTTGTCTGTCCATCCAATCTCCTGGTTGTAGATGCTACTCCTTCATGTGTAAATATATTCCCTGACTCCAGGAGGTTTTAGGTCTTCCTCTGCCTCGTCTTCCCTCCGGTTTCCATTCCAAAACACATTTTGATAGCCAATCCTCTTCCATTCGCTGGACATGTTCGTACCGTCTTAATTGCTGAGTTTTAATGTAATCTAAAATAATGTCTTCAATCTTCATTTTACAATAATAATAATAATAATAATAATAATAATAATAATAATAATAATAATAATACATTTCCTATATTTATATAAATCAGTTGGTTCAATTTATTTAGGGATAAATTAATATTATTTGAGAAATTCTGTACAATGTATATTACCTAGGTGGCGGCTAGAAAGCAAGTGTGGGTGAAAATTTAATTGGTCAACCAATACGGTTGTGAGATCAAAAATACATTTATGCAAATATAAGAATTTATTTATATCTTTCGTGGACTGTAAAGCTAGATTTCTGAGTAGTATCCCCTTATTTGCAAACACTGTGTCTACAAGATTTTTAATGCTGCTCTCTTAACTCTTCTACCATTCCTCGAATATTGTAAACTTAAAAATTTAAACTCCACAGTGCAACTGGCCTGGAACACATTTAGCCTATTAACAGGCTGCTGGCATCCTAGCCACAAATTTCTATGATATCCAGAATTAAAAATAATGTATATTGGGAACTAATCGATATGATTAAATAATTTAACAAAATAATACATTATGATAAAAAATTAAAATTTCCTGAATTTGATATATTAACATTATCTGTTTTATCTATCTATCTTCGGGTTTTTGCAGCTGCTGCCGTCTTCCCGTGCCAAACCTCCAAAGCCTACGGTCTTGGGCATCTTCGATGCTTAGCCCTCTAGCTTGCATTACTGTCTTCATGTTTTTCTTCCATGTTAACTTTGGTCTCCCTCTTTTCTTCTTTCTGTTCGGATGCCATTCATATAGTTGCTTCCGCCATTGCTCATCTTCCATTCTTAAAACATGTCTGTTATAGATTATTTTTTATATTAGGTATATAATGTTAATCTGTACTGTACATATATATATATATATATATATATATATATATAATAAAAAGGGGCAATCATTAGTACTTTTAAAATTTCATTATTTTTCATTTTTTTCAGTAATTTCAGGATTGTTTGTTATATAAAGAGGTCTCATCGAAAATATCAGTTCAGTTACTAATTATACATAATACGTACAAAAATACAAACAACTGGAAATCTCACGTAAGAAGAATGAGCAGAACAAGAATAGCACGTAAAATCTTAAATTATTAGCCACCAGGCTAGAGATCTTTGGGCAGACCATTCAAACGTTGGATTAAGAGCGTAACAGACCGCTAGGTCTATCACATGAAAGGAAGAAGAAGAAGAAGACATACATAGTGTTCTGCCCAAGAACAGGTTTTTCACTGCACACTCAGCATTCTCCACCCTTTCCTTAATTCAGCCTTCCTTTTTCGTAGCATACAAACCATTTATTTTAATATTGTTTATCATCTGATGTCTTTTTCTGCCTCTAACTTTCTTTCCATTGACCATTCCTTCTAGGGCATCCGTCAGCAGGTAGTTTTCTTCTTAGCCAGAGACCAATCCAATTTATTTTCCTCTTCTTTATGAGTTCCAATACCTATACGTACATATTCATAAATAAAAGCGTAAAGGCAAATGTGAAAGGCGGTAAAATCCATTGATTGAGATAATTTACTCATCGATCTGGACTGCATTCATTATAATGAATTTATGAGCTGTAGAGTTTCTGCTGTTACTATTTAACTCAGGTTCCAAATGGGAGTCAATGACCAATCACATTTCAATGAATTTTGATTTACAACCAATCACAGTCTTTTTAATATCGATTTTATCAATTTAATTTTATCTCTTTAAAATCAAGCTCCTCTCTTTTAACATTCTGAATGGGTCATAGCATTATTTTGCAGTGACTGACTCTGTAAGAAATACGTTGAATATAACAATTTATAGAATTATAGAATGCATGTGGCTACCAGATTGTATATATAGTGCACGAATTCAACCAGATAGTGCTTGCGAGACATAATATAAAAACATTTGTAACTTTTCATTATAACACAAAAAAAAAAGAAACCACTGTTTGCACTTTCTTAAACGTATTATTTGCCTGGAATTTACGTTCCGGAAAAAATATAATTGATATATTTACATCATAGGACATCGGAAATTAATTAATGACCTATAATGCTGGTTATAAATGTCTCCACTAGGATGCATTCTTACAATATTGCGATTCTTTGGCAATAAATATGATCTAGTTGCAGTGATGAACAAATGAAGTAAAACAATAATTTCTCAATTGTTTTCAAATTCGCCGTTTACATTAAATATATAAATATATTAAAATAACTAATTTAAATAATGATTAGTGAGTAAACAGCTTAATTTTATTCGTTAAATAGTCCTAACAAATGCCACTCTTTATTTCCAAATATCTAGATAAAATTAGAAATCACTCATGGCATTACTTGTGAAAAAATCTCTCAATTAAATCTAGCTAAAACTATTTGTTTTAATTCAAAATAATTAGGAACTTGGGTTTTTATAGAGCATCATATTATTTTTTAACTTAAACTAAAAAAAAAAATTATTTTCATAGAATTTTTTCGACGACGAGGGATGTTCCATAACCCCAGGGTTGTTGATTATATAGTATTAGCAGATATTTTAACAGGAATTATATGATCCAATAACTCGGAAAGATTAAAGCGTTATTCGTTTTTTTTATCGTTAGAAAGAAGCTGACGCTTCTAGGGATGGAAACTGGGTCATGAGTTTATTTCATTCGTGAACACAAGAAATTGATATGAAAACATAATATTTTCGATTACATTTTCGATTACATTCTCGATTAACTGGTCGATTACTGATACTTGGCGATGAATCAAAGAGCATAGCAAGATTATAAGTTTATATTAAAATTAATTAATTAAATATGGAGTTGCTTTTAACACTAATGACACTATATTTTCTTTTCCTTAGTCTAAATATCTAGTTTTGTGGGAAAAAATGCAATTTAAAACTTTTCTTTAATTTTTTAATTATTAATTAGTTTTTTTAGTTTGGTTTAAAATAGATAGGGCTAAGCTTGTCTATATTTTATAAATGGTAATTAGTTGAAATATTATGAATTTACAGTTGGTTAATGATTTAAGTTATAATCTCTCGCTTTCTAGTTACTTTTGTATTCCCCACGCCTCCCAAACCATACAGGGACCTTTCTGGAGAGTATTTTAAACTCTGGATTTTATAAATGCTTTTGACCACACAAGATCACTGACATCCTTCCCTCTCTGGATTTAATTATTATAAAATAATGTTATAATAATTATTATAAAAATTATTTATCTTACAGTGTGAGTGAGCAGCTCAATGCCAAGGCCATCTCCGAGACAATATGAATATTATGTAATTTTCTTGCCAGAGTCAAGGCTACCAGGCAGTCTATTCCACCCAATTATATTCAAAGATGAGTTGCTCTAATACACTGCTCAAAAAAATTAGGGGATATTGTAGAATAACCTATTAAGACTATGTTTTTAGGAACAGTATTAGATGCAATCACTTTCTATTACTCCAAAAGAATGTCAACAAGAGTTTGAAGTCATTAGGTAACCTCTGTACCACACCAGATGTCAAAGAGATCCTGATTAGGAATATGGCAAACAAACAAAGCAACATTAACATGGGTGAAAATGTTTCTTTAGTATGGTGTATGGTCTCCTCGAACTGCCTCACACCTGTATGGCATTGATGCAATGAGGTTAGCAATGAGTTCTTGGGGGATACGTGGCCACTCTTCCATAAGAGCAATGTGCAGCTCTGGAACAGTTGTGGGAGGTGCTGGTCTGCCTGCAATGCACCTGCCTAATGCATCCCACACATGCTCAATCGGATTTAAGTCCGAGGAGGAAGCTGGCTATTGCATACGCTCGATACCCTCCACTTCCAGCATGTCGTCCACCAAGCCAGCTCTGTGGGGTCGTGCATTATCGTCCATAAAAAGAAAAGAATCACCTATGGCATCAGCATAAGGCACGACAAAAGATCGGAGAATCTCATCTCTATACTTTACCGCAGTCAAAGTACCACCTTGGATAACGTAGAGGTCCGTACGTCCACCACTACTGACTCCTGCCTACACCATCAATCCACCGCCACCATGTGGGGATCTTTCACGTACAAAAGCTGGATTGTTTCGTGTCCCTTTTTCTCTCCAGATGAATACACGCCGACTATCACATTCCATGTTGAATCGCGACTCATCAGAAAAAAGAACTGATCTCCATTCAGCATGCCTCCACCCACGATGTTCCTCCGCCCAGTTTCTGCGATCTCTACGGTGTTGTGGAGTTACCTGGTACACACCATGGGCCTACGGGCATAGAGACCACTTCCATGCAGTCGATTAGGGACAGTATGAGTTTGACACCCTGCGTCCTGTTGCTGTTTGAAGTGTATTTCGCAGTTCAGTTGCATTCTGCTGTCTATTCCCACGGGCTGTTAACAAGAGGTAACGGTCATCCCTTGCTGTTGTTGCCCTTGGTCGACCTTGTCCGGCTCTTCTGTGAACAGTATGTTCTTTGGAAATGATTCCAAAGACTGGAAATCACGCTTTGAGACACCCCAATGGCTTGTGCCACCTCTTGTTGTGTCTGTCCAGCTTCCATCCTTCCTATGGCCCTCCAAGCCATTGGTTCAGGTAAATCACGTTGTCGAGGCATCACTGTCCCTAAGGCAAGTCATTCACTAACTGAAAACTGGACTGGATTTAAAAACAGCAACAAAACAATCACCCCCCACACCACCCTTTCACATCAACAGTACAGACACTGCCCTCTGGTGTGGTACCGAGGTTACGTAACAACTTCAAACTCTTATTTACATTATCTTGGAGTAATAGAAAGTGATTGCATCTAATACCATTCCAAAAAACATAGTCTTAATAGGTTATTCTACAATATCCCCTAATTTTTTTGAGCAGTGTACATACAGTAATATCGAAGTAATTGAGAGGGAGAGTTAAAAGTACTGTACTAATTGAATTCAGATATGGATAACTCATTAAAAATAATGGACGTGCTTATTTAAGATTAAATAAAAATGTAAGACTGCAATGTTACATAACACTGGTCAATATCATTTATGTCTCGTGAGTATCAATAGTTGTACTTAAAGGAATTTTTGTATCGTGTTTTCAAATGTGTATTCGGAATTTCTCCATCACCCACAGCTTTTTTATTTCAATTTCAATTAATTGATTTAAATAATTATTAATCAATCGAATAGATGTTTACTTGATCAAAATCCATATTTATTAATTAAATAAAAATAAAACGTGGTTTTATTCTTATTTAATTAATAAATAATTATTTTTCTATTTGTTCATTTGTCCATTGTATAATAAAACCAAATGAGCTAACTCAGGAGATTTCAGCTATGGAAAAGAGATATTAAGGCAAATGGAATCCTAATATGCTGGCCGATTATTGTTGGACCATCAAGAGGGATGCTCCACAGGCGAAATATAGCAGAAAATCGTCATTTAGTACTTTCTAGTGAGTCCGAATGTTCGAATATTGTGTAGTTACGAAAGTAGAAAATATGAAAGTGTTTGAAATTATAAATTCCTGTCTCTCGGAAACCTTGCGTGATGGAGAACAACCGATATCATATTTGAATTCAGGAGAAAAAATTCTATCAGAATCACTTTTTTTTTCTGAGACAAAAAAATGTTTTTTTTTGTTGCTCAGTTTAATCAAAGAACATTGAGTAACATTTATAAATGTTAATTTCATCAACTCATTTAATTTATACCAAAATTACTTATAGGACAGAACATTGCCAAAGTAAAAGTTTTTTATTTCTCTTTACTTATGTATTGTATGAAAATCAGGAAGATGCTCATTAAACATCTGCATTATTTTTCGATAAAAACTTCAATTCGTGACCCACAGTCTAGCAGTATAAGACAATTCCATTTATTGATTCTATCCCAAGGAATTTTGACTTAAAATTTGTCGCACATATGTTACATATCCACTTTATGCACATGAAGCTGTGATAAATTAGGAAGAGCTTTACGTAAAAAAAGTACTAAACACATTTTAGTGATTTATTTAGAATTCGACAAAAAACATATTCAAAGTTTTAATGAAAAGCTGAAATTTAATATCCTTGACTAAGATAGTTATGAAAAGGAAATCTATTGTTTACCTTTCATAAAATATGTATAACTTATTATAACCATTTGAATAAATTGTATTTTATTATTTTACCTGCTACAATTTATATAGGATAAGTAGATTGATCGTAATTTCATGTTAACCGTAAAGTAATGAGTCGAGAACTGAGAATTCTGTGTTTTATTAGTCCATATGTTGCGGTTACTAACATTGTTTCGTTTTCTTTACAGTGTTTATAAATATTGTCTTTTATTCGTAATTCAAAAATTTGGATTCTATTATATTACCTGCTACATTTTAAACAGGATAAGTGTATTGATGGTATTTTCCTGTTAACCGTAAAGCAATAAGTTGAGTACGGAGAACAATGCGGTTACCTGTTGGGAAGGAAGAGATGTGGATGCAAATCTGCACGAGACGGCTTAGAAAGTGTTAATGGCAAGTAACAAAGTTCCACGCCGTTTGTATCTGATATTGAAATTAGTGGGAAGTTAGAGACAAATAACACAACTGCTATATACTACACGTGAATACCCTTATTCAAATACACAATAGTTCGTACTTCTTCTCTAAAGTGCCTTGCATTTAATCCACACAAAACGCTACGAACAAAGACAATATTACAAACGTATGTATATATATCCAAAGTTATAACAGTTCCATTGAATAGCTAAAGAAAACAATGCAATATTCGAAATAATGTAAGCAAATAAAAATATGCAGGGATATAAATAAATAAATATAAGTAAAATATGAAATGCGCACAACGTGCAAAGAAGATTGTTCTTAGTCACTGCAGAGTTTCATCAATGATTCTGATCTCATCCTACAGTTTATCACATGATATCTCTCGCACTGTTCGCCATATCTTGCACACACGCAATCTGGGACGGGCTCGTGGAATCTCTGGTTGCTGCACAGCTTGTGATGAAATCCATGCACACCGAGTCTGGTCAATGTGTTTTCGCAATTCATATCCTCCCCGAGTCCATTCACGGTTTGTCATGGCGTCAGTAATGTAGAATTCTTCCCATATTTTGCGCTTCTTCTCATGGAGTTCTTGCAGGAGGTCGTGGTAAGCTGGTGTCACTGGAAGTAGGAACTTCAGCCTCAGCTCTTCTATGTAGAATGGTTCTCTGGAGAGTTCATATACAAGTCGTGAGGATGTGTATCTGGAGAGACAGAGCTCCCTTTTTAGGTATGTGGCTTTTAGTTTCGCTCATTTTTCTAGGTTCATTTTCTTTAAATGGACCCATATATTCTCTAGCCCATATGTTGCAAAGGGATCAACTTTAAATTCAAAAATTTGTAGGGCTGTTTCTAATAAGAGTCTGCTTATTGACTTAATCTCGCTTATGGATCTTATCGCAGTATTTACTCTGTAATTTACATGGTGTGTAAATACGCTTCCCTGTGTTTGGAAAGTGGCTCCCAGATACGCGAAGCTAGTTAATGATTTTAGTGTTTTTTTCATCAATGTAGAAAATGCCTCGTTTGCCTCTTTTCTAAAGGTATGCAGGGATATAAACAACAATAAAGTAACCGAGCCAAGTTGACTCACGTGGTAGCGTTTGAGGCTCGTATTCCGAAGGTCTCGTATTCAAACGCCAGTTCCGGGCAATATAACTGAGGTTTATGGCCTTATAGAAGATTTTCGGGCTTAAAGTTCCCCGACCTTTCGCCAGAGACTACGTCTGGCTTCCTCTAATATATTTGAGAACGAGTTCTTTGTCGAGGTGAGCTATTATAGTGTATCTGTTTACAAAAACCTCGACCATCATACAACCTCATTGGTGCTGTGGAAGTCCCTACCGTCAACCTATCAGAAGGCAGACGCAACTTGCAACAGATCGGACAATGCAGAGAACAATGCGTAGTTAATAGTGTAAATAAGGCAGGCAGTCGACTAATTTATGACTTGAACCGTCTCTTATTTACGGTTGTAACCATTGAACCGAGGGCTGGGCTTAAGCAGTGCTACATGTGCCAGTCGTTCAATCATACTTTTCCGACCTGTAACCGGAACCCTCGTTGTGTAATCTGTGCGGGGCCCCATGGGCACAAGGAGTATACCCTAAAGGGCCAGCACAGAAAGACCCTACATTGATAAAGTGTTGCAACTGCCGGGGATCCGGTCACCCCGCATTAAACCGAGGCTGCCCCTGCATTCAAGGCAGCCCTTGAAACTTATGGCAGGGTTGCCAAACCCATCCCCCCCAAAAAAAAGAAAGCTCATTCCATCCTAAGACCTTCACTTCTGTGAAGGTCAATCCTAATGTTTCCTTCATACAAGCAATGCGGACTAGTACCTCTTCCGGAATATTTAAAGGGAAAAGCACTGCTAAAGCAAAGGGCCAACAAATGCCAGCAGGAACAATGAGTGATCAGTTAGAGGAGATGCTCCAGGCAATTCAGCCCTTGTTGGCTGGATTACATAGTCGTTTCCTCTTTCTGCATCGAATGGTTTATTTATGTTACATGAATTAACCAGTTAATGGGAATAATCTATAAATAGTAATGCTCATTCTACACCGTCCGGCTTTCGGACTCTCCTAGTCGGCGGTGTAGTTTTTTGACGCCCTTTCTAGGGAGATAGCGTCTATCTTTATTCCAACAAGGATCTGTTAGCGAACGATTTTGTCACCATAGGCTCAAGTTATATTATCAATAACCCTTACTCGATAGCCAAAAAGTAATTAGCTGCCCGTAACCAAATGGTTTTCAATGCGGCACACTGGACGGTGCAAGTCACCGTCAGAAATAAAAAAAATAATAAATTGACGAACTAAGTCCAACTGCGAACACAATATCAGAAAGCACAAGCGACACCATAAGATAAAGCTTATACTGGGCTGTCATTGGTCGAAAACCCTGTCATATAACTTACGTACTTAAACACTTTTTCACGCGTTCATACATTAAGTAATTAAACAAATTAACTTGATAAACAACAATTAACTCCTAACTTCCACAATAATTAAATTTAGTTAATCGAAAATCGCCAATAAAAATTCTCGACTCCCATGGGCTAATGGATGTCCATCATCCATCATCAACCGCCAATCGTATTGCTTATACATTGGCACCAAATTCCAAAAAAATACAATAAATATTAAAAACTCTAAGTAATTAATACAAACTACCTCCATCAATGACATACAAGCCGCCGCTTAAACAACACTGTCCTTAATAACAACACACATATAACACGGAGCCGTCGCGCAATGGTTAAGTTAACATCGTCGAAATTTCTGATCAACCTGGGCTAATGTTTTCACAGAAACCCGGGATTCTCCCATTTAGGAATGCAAGTGAGGACCGAATGGATTGCTCACCGCTAGTTAATAGTTAATTAACTAGCCGCAGGACCTTCCTCCGTCTTTTGTCTTTTGTCTTGCCTTTGTAAATTGCCAATCTCACGGAAACCCTTTAAAATTCCGGACGTAGTGTCTGGCCAAACGTCGGGGAACTTCAATCCTCAAGACCACAACAAACAACCCGAAAATCTTTTACAATGTCATAACACGAACTCCGGTCAACAACCGAGGTTTTTTCCTTAATTTCCTCAATCTTCAAGATAAATGCTGGGTAAAAATGTCCATAGTAGTACTAATTTCACCATTATCATTATTTCAAGTTGGCCGCGGTGGACTAGTGGTTATCTTCCTTGCCTCTGGTCCCGAGGGTCGCGGGTTCAAACCCGACCGAGGTCAATGGATATTTTTAGGATGGAAAAATCCAAGGAGAAAGTCCTCCGGGAGGGACTTTAAACCGTGGGTACCGAGTCTGAAGATTTTCAGGTTCGTAAAAGATCCTTAAGCCTGAATGAAAAGGCCTCTAAGCAACATTTACCGAATTTTCCCGTCCTAGTACTACCTTGGTTTCCTAGATGTCAGTATGAGGCGGAACGCTGACCACGGATCACTCAAATGACATCTATATGAAAACAAGTGTAACTAAATTAGTATGGTTCAAATTCTTCCCTGTAGGGGGAGAGCGCCTAAATATCTGCCAAGGAAAACATGGGCTTACAAGAATCATTTTTCATAGCAGGCCTTGTGATTAAAATTAGAATCAGCTATACATTTTTTTTCATAAAGAAAGTAACAAGATTCTAACAAACACACAACCGACTTAATGCACTTACAAATCATACTAGCGATTTGATATTAGATGTTAAAGCACCTATAAGTAATAATTAAGTTAAAAATGTAATGTAATAAAATACATACAGTATGTCAAGATCGCAGAGTTGCACGATAACTATTATAGGAAAATGTTGATAAAACCTGGTTTGCAGCAAAGTTATTCAGCATTTCCAACCTAGTTAAAATGGTTTAATATTTCATGGAAATTGTGGGAATATTTTAAAAACTATACAAGAACTCGAATACTAGAATTTTATATTCAAAATAAAATTTCTTGCTATTTGATTTTGTTTTTTATAAAAATATATAAATGAATTTATTATCATATTCTACTAAATATATTCCTGTTGATTGGAAAAAAGTAATAATTGGTGAAGATATGCTATAACAGATGTTGTCCACAAGCAAAAATGTTCCAGGAAATCTTTTAGAAAGTGAGTAAAATCAAACTGTTTTCTATATTTATATTTATATTTTGCATGATAAATCATAAAATGTCTGTGTTCCCGAAAATGATTTATTCTATATAATTTTCTTAATAATCCTTGCATTTACAAAAATAACATAAGGCATTACCAGCTACTGAAATTATATATGTTCGGTCATCTTCTTTTTTTAATTGTATGAACATTTTCAATCACGTTTCCTGCAAAAATAGTACGTGATATAAAATGTTGGATTGGAAACCTGAATTCGGCATAGATTAAATATATGTATAAACACCTATTTTCATTCGAGTCCAAAAAAAAAGTTTGAAATTTGTTGTCCAGTGTAATAGTAATACTAATAGAAATTGGAGGGGTCTCCTCCGACTGCGGAGTTCATCATAGTTTATAAATTGTAGATTGATGGAGGACTACAGTGATAATTCCCTGGAAACTCGTGGTAGAGGAAAAGATTGTAATGTTCCGTAGTCGAAGTATGCCTTTGATAAATAATTATTTATTATTAAAAACACATGATATTAATAGTCAGTGCACTGATGTTAATTTGCACCTCTTAATATACTGTTGCGCTTTAAATTATTAATTTCTAATTGAGTTCCAAAATACACCAACATGGTGGATATGATGGACACGTCCACGTTTAGTACTAGTAATAATAATAATAATAGTAGTAATAGTAATAATAATAGTCAGTTCGTTTTTTGTTTAAAAGTAGAGACATAATAAAATAGAAATCATTTTAACAATTAAAAATTTAACCTCATCGGGAATCGAAACTGTGACCACTTGCATACGAATCAAGCCACTAAGCACTTAGCTAAGCGTTCGCTGGATTGCTGTGCTTGAAATAGTGATCTTCAAAGGAAGAAGGAAAATGTATTGTAGCTCTACTGTGCAATTAGTTTATCATGTGATCGCCCGTTAGAACTTAAAATATTCAAGATCAAGAGTCAGCCCATTTTTTTTGCTAAGTGTACATAGTTTTGAATAAATTAAATGTTTATATTTGCCTTTATTCCACATGTTCAGGCTCTGTATATTTGCTTCTAAAGTACAGAATTTTGTATAAAGTTAGCAAGTATGATTACAGTAATTGAATTGTATTATAATTTATTATTTTATTATTATTAAAAATTAAAATTATTAAAAAAGTAGTTTGTACAAACAACCAGATGCTCTAAATTTTCCTACTTTTACAAGTAAGCACTACAAAATTCTGTAACTTCAAAAATATAGTAATTATGATTTTAGTATTGAATATTAGAGAATTCTACTACTAAAATTTAATATTAATTGTAAGTTTTTAAATTTTAACCACGTAAACGTTTTCTGTCGCAACACTTTCAAGATATACTGTATATTGTTACTGCTAGAATTTTTATGATCACTAAAATATGCATACAAAAAAATGTTGTTATAACCTAATATGAACAAAAATACACACTTTAAATACAAAATATATGGTCCAACAAAATTATAATTAGGTAATAATTGAAGTTGCAAAATAAAAACAAGAAATCAGTTTGACAGTGCAATATTTAAGAGTAAAATGCATATGGGAAACAAGCAAAAGTATGGAAACTTGATGTTGTACATCGACTCTGCATGTGACAGTATTTTCCATTAGTCGAAGAAAACACTTTTCAATATTGAGACACAAAATGTTTTATTTTTACTTTTAACACTTCGCTTAACATCAGACTTTTTTCTTAAACATGTGATACACGCTTCCTGCTTCAACAGCATTCAATAATTGTCTGATTGCCGCGAAACTATACCAAATATTTGCTAACAGATGCATACAGTAAAGTACATATTGTGAATTAAAATGGAATAGAGGAAGGAGGTAAATTTGATAATTTTCCAGGAACAGAATGCGGTGTGTGCAATTCTGAGAAATTTAGTAGTCAAATGAACACAGGAGAAATAAATTTTATGACGAAAGTTTGTTACTTCTTCAGAAACTGAAAATATGCCGAATATGACCGCTAACTTACTAAATATGTTATATCATATAGAAATGGCCAAATATACTAAATATGACGTAACAATGTATTTTAATTAAATTATTTAACTTTCATAACAAATATTTATATACATTTAAGGGATGTAGGTATCAGTCTTACCAAAATATATGTTACATAATAAAAATGCTAGCCGTAATTACAATGATTGTTTCATTTTCACTCGGTATATGAAAAACGAAGGAATGATGGAAAATGTTTATTTTTTTTACTTAATTCTGAAGTCAATATGGGTCTGTGAATAAATTTCAATTTTTTTTCAGGGGATTCTGCATACGGTGTTTATATTCCTCTACATTTCAGTAAGAATGAATATCGTTTACAGTTACACTTACCAAAACATACTACGATTCTCTATCAAAGGCTTTCAAAATACATTATACTGTTTTATCATTTGAAGACATGTTGAATTCCGGTGACTATTTAACTCATGCCCCAAATGGGAGTCAATGGCCAATCACGTTTCAATGAATGTTGTTTTACAACTAATGACAGTTATGTTTCACCTCGATATCGAATTCTGTTTACCAAAATAAAGAAAGCTCCTCCTTTTTAATATTCTGAACTGGTCAGAACATTATTTTGCAGTGACTGATTCTCCAACAAATACGTTGAATATAGCAAATACTGAACAGATTCCTTCGAACTACACATTTCATAAATACGTGTTTAATAATTGTTTTTAAATAATGATTTTACTGAGTTTTTTCTGAAAAAATAATTAATAACCTATAATGTTGGTTATAATATACAGTTTGATGTGTTTCACTTTTTCTCCAATAGGGTGCACTCTTACAATATTGCGATCCTAATTGGCAGTGGATGATCTAGTTGCAGTGGATGAACAAATGGAACATAATCAAAAATTTCTCGTTTGTTTTCAAACATCGCCGTTTACATTAAATATAGAAATATTTTTAAATAACTATATTTAAATAATGATTTGCGAGTAAACAGCTTAATTCTATTCGTTAAATAGTCCTAACAAAAGCCACTCTTGATTTCCAAATCCTAGAGATGAATTCACTCGTCACTTCATGACTCGTGAATTTATCAATAATTTGGAAATCACTCGGGACATTACTTATGATCATATTACGGGCTGATGTATCATTGTTCAAAGTTCCTGTTGCAGCCAGACTTAGCTGCGGGATATACCTTCGATGGCTAAGTAGGTTCCAAGCTGAAGGTTCGCAGGCAACCACGCCTATTAGCCCAGAAAAATGCGCATTAGTGTGTACAACCTATAGTGAACAACTTTCATTCTACTGATACATGTTGAATTTTATTCATAAAAAATTACGGAAAATTTCTGGTTGATACTCATTTCTTTTTATTTTCACTATATTACTGTATATTATGTCGGCTCGGTGGGCTAGTGGTTATATTCCTTGCTTCTAGTTCCGAGGGATGCGGGTTCAAACCTGGCCCTGGTCAATGGATTTTTTTACCATATCAAAATCCAAGGGACAAGTCCTCCGGGAGGGACTTTAAGCCCGGGCCACTCAATGACATCTATCCAAAAACAGGTGTAAGTGAATTAGTAAATCCGCTAAAGGGGAGGAACGCCTAAATCTCATTGAGAAACAGAAGGGCTTAATACTATATAATATTATAGATACGATGAAGAACAAAGAGAATTGTTTGCGGCACTTATT
>JASPKZ010001600.1:1777500-1803429 GCA_030220185.1 Diploptera punctata
AAAATTTCTCTTGGAATTTCGGCCAGTATGGAACCGGTGCCCACCCAGCATCGTGAGGCATTTGAGTAGCTACAATAAGTAGCGACTCCAGGTTTAGAAGACCAGCTATAACGACTGAGGGACGCGATATGCTGACCACATTGTCACCCCTACACTGGCTAGATGATCGTCTATCTCTGTGATTAAGACATTTGAATGTGAAGCCAGCAGCCGGCTGGTAGGCCAAGGGCCTTCTAGGTCTGTCGCACTTGGAGAAGAAGAAAGAAGAACATAACAATTAAAATATTGTAATTATTATATTTTAATGTAGGGTAACTCGTTTTCATTGTGAGGGCGACAGACTTAATTGCATCAGGCTTACAGTCAGATTCAACCCAGGAAGGTAATGTGTGTTTGGAATAAGGCACTGGGTTGCTATTTTAACAGTTTTTTCTTGAGAAAATCCTTATATAAAACTGAAATATGCAACACAGCAGGTATAGGTTTGTAATTTGTAGCCGTCCAAGCCACCCTCTTAAAGAAAAAAAAAACAGTTACCACTTGTCACTGAGCTCGTGCGGACCTGTACCATCCTGTGTGAAAGTGTCGACTCTCATATTTACTATAAAACTAGTTTGAATGCCGTAAAAGAAAAACTATGTTTCTTATGTACAGTACATGGATTTGAAAAAATACTGCTACCCTTCCCTCTCCATCCCTCCCTAAACAAACAAGTACCGTTATTACGAGTTTGGCAACATCTACTCTCTGTACGTATGGGGACACTGACGTAGCCCGTAAGGTCTGTAGTAACTTTCTGGGATGAATTAGAGTCTAATAAATACTAAACATATAGAAATTGTATTGAAGCAGAAATTTACGAAAGAACGAAGTTAGGTTATAATCCACGGATAGGCCTATATTGTCAGGTGATATTAAATTCATGGGTTATTACTCACTATTTCAGGATCCATGACACTATAAATTTACTGTAAATAGTTGGTGTCTGTGATGACTCTTTACCTAAAACAAACGAAGAGAATATAAATGTTGACGCATCACAGAATAAATAATTACTCAATTTCGTGTCAGGTTGAGCTCCGATACATTAGCTTTGCTAAGGCAAACATCTATTGTTCTGTTTGATTTATTAACACGCACAGATTTACAGAATACCAGTACTTTTGTGACACAATAATTATGAAAGTCAAATTACTTGCTATTTCCTCTCTTGTTAATCACGTTCCATCATTAATCATATAAGAATTACTTTATCATACAAATATCACTACGTAAACCAGTTACTATTGGCAAGATTGAAAAGACAATAATGTATTAACATGTTACGCATTGTACGATTCCTTTATACAATAATATATTTAGAGATGCTTAATAATAATAATAATAATAATAATAATAATAATAATAATTCATTAATTTTGATAATTTTTCTCAACTTTGAGGGTTTTCTCCAATCAATCTTAGTAATTAACACGAATTTAAAAAATACATGAATGACTACCGACTTATAGACTATAAGTTTGTAACAAACATTCAAAGATTTTCCCCTAATTAAAGTTTGAACCGAAAGTGTGATTTTCGGTTCACTACTGCAGTGTCGTTATCCTCCCTGGACAGTAAGATTCGTGAACTATGCCAATATCCTTTCTCTATGCATCTACCCACTCTCCCTCTTTACCTCTCCTGGTGCGCTGTTTCTACGGCGCATCTCCCCTTCTACCTCGGAACGCTCAAATACGTTATGCACAGCGAGAATATTATCATTCATTCCTTCATCGACGTTTGGATCGGAACTTTAAGTGGACAAGGTCGTCTGGAGCCGCGAGCGGCGGAGTTTAAGTTGGTCCTGAAGACCTGGGAAAGCCACCCTGGCTTGGACTTTAGTATGAATGTGGTGTGAGGTATGATGTGGTTTTTTTTTGTCATGTAAAAGCAGTATTATTTATTTACTTTTTTTGAATGATCAAATGTTTATCTTGGTTATGTTTTTAGTTCAGAGTTCTTGTTTACATTAAATATCATTTTTATACTAAACCAACTTAATGTTCAGAGTTATTTATGTGCATGTGGCTGTTTGATATTCATATACGGATACTCACACATTTAGGAGATCATTCTAGCTCCCTTTATTTTTCTGTCTAGCTTTTCTGATTAATATTATAGTGAAAACATTCATTTTAATTACTCTGGTGTTTTGAGAACTATTATTGATTTATGCTTAAGTGCTTAGGAAAGAAAGATGAATCAATCTTTGCCTCCTATGGGCCCGGGGCAAAAAGCTTTGTGATTAATAACCTTGGATGTAATAAAATCTACGCTAGTAGAAGCAACGGAAACAAAAGACGATCCCGGCACAAATGGTAGCGAGTAGCGAGGTTGCAACCCGCACAAATGGTAGCGTGGTTACAACCCGCACAAATGGTAGCATAGCGCGTGGTTTTGTTTCTTTCTGTTTAGAAAAGAATGTTGTATTCTATTGGCAGTAGTTCAGGTGGGCGTCGATTCGAAATCTTTGAACTTAAGTTTTGGGTTCTGGATTCAAATACCAGAACAAGAGAATATACTCTGAGTGGTCTTAAATGGTTTTTGGAATTATAAAGTGTTTTCATATCGACATCTTTCAGAGGTATTATGTCGTGGATAACTATTTGTTTTTGAGACTTATTATCTACGTAAAGGTTATTGAACGTACTTATTTACGTGTTTGAACTGTTTTACCGTAAATAAATTGATTCATCTCTCCTTGCGTAAAAACACAGAGTAACTTATGCATAAAGAACTGCGTTCTCTTATACTTGTTTATACCTTTTGTTTAGTAAACATGCCTAGTTAGAGTGATGTTGTATCTAAGGACAATTTGGTCCGAGAATTGAGCTTACTAGGTATTGATATTGAAGGTGACGTAAATATATTGCGGCAATGACTTAAGATTCATTTGAACTCTCTCTCCCCGGCTGAACAAACTTTGGTGAAACGAAAGTTTATCGTAGACGGTGTTGTCGCTAAAGACGATTCTGTAGAGCAGAATAAGAATATTATTGATCGTAGAGCTAGCTCTATTAAAGATTTTTCTGGCGGAACTGCTTCCAACCTTTCTTCTGACATGGAAGAAAATAATCAGGGAATTTTCGAGAGTTAATTAGAAAAGTCGATCCCTGTGATGGAAGTGATAAGGAATTGTTAGTTTTCTTCCTTATAAAACTCAATTTGATTTTTGAATTGGAACTAGTTAAAGATGAATATTTTGTTAATTCGGTTTTGAGTTGTATCGGAGGAATTCTATTGAAGGTGTGGAGTAATGTCGTTAAACTGAGATTAACTTGGATCGAGAGTTTGGAATATATGAAATGTTCGTTATTGCCTTCCAGGTTGTTAGAGGATTACTGGATTAAATTAGTGTCTCGAC
Organism: Diploptera punctata; assembly: GCA_030220185.1. Taxonomy (NCBI): domain Eukaryota; kingdom Metazoa; phylum Arthropoda; class Insecta; order Blattodea; family Blaberidae; genus Diploptera; species Diploptera punctata. Next base: position 1,780,907 of record JASPKZ010001600.1, read on the forward strand.
GATTCCAACTTTCTGAGGAATCATTATTGGAGTTTATTTCCAAAATCCAATGAGCCTCATCGATATTGAACCCCCAGTTTTCAGAAGAAAATTTGATTGACATTATTCTTCAAAATATGTCTTCTGCCACTAGACAGCATTTGATCTTCGCTACAAAACCTCAAAGTGTAACAGAAATGTGTGTCTTGGCAAGGAAAGTAGCTGATTTTGAGATAGCTGAAAGACAAAGGAACTTCAGTGAAAAACGTGTGCCCGATAATTTAAGTAAAGCTAATGCTCCTGTGAATCGTTCTTCAAGCCATAATTCCTGGCAGCAGAAAAGTAATATCCAATGTTGGAAATGCCAGCGCTTTGGACATCTTGCTAGAGAGGGTCGATCCTAGTTTTTCGGCGTAGTTCGTATGCTTATTTTGGATATCAGGAAAGCTTGTTTTTTGATATCGGTATGTGGGCTGAATGAGCCATTTCGTTTGTGAAAATTATTAGGACGGGAGACTCCTGAGTAAGTTTCGGTACATGTGGACCAGGTTTTGTTGTTATAAGACGCAGTCTAAGTTCTAAAAATAAGGATAATTAGAAATTAGAAAGCGTCGATGGCCACGTCATCAAACAGCACGTTAGTCAAGTAAAAGTATGTCCTGTAGTGGATTAATGCCACGTATGTTTTGTGAAGGACAAAATATGATACTTATACATTGTACTATGTAATATCTTATGTAAAAACGTTTGAGGTTCCGTTTTCTATTTCTAGCTGTTTTGTTATTTCAGTTTACCCTTCCTTCATATTGGCATAGGGGAGGAACTTGAAACTTTTGGCAGTCGAGTACTTGGCGGATCCGGCCGACCCCGAGTTCCCAGCTGACCAAAATTGTGGTTCTGCAACTACAGATTCCTAGAGAGCGGTTGATCGGGATTTCGATCCGGCAATCCATGTTGTGGTATCGTAACCCTGTTTTCACCTGGAACACCGCGGACTTCGACTATGGCGGCTGTATCATCTGTATGATTTGATTATTTACAAGTCCGGGATGGTCGACGAAGAAGTGATAGTGATAGTGATTTTGGGGGAGACGATGAGAAAATAGTGACTAAAAAGTGTTCCGCTTGGAATCTTTGTTGTAGTGTTACCGTGCCCTCCAACGTGGGATTCGCTATCTAGTATCCTCGAAAACATCGGTATAGTGACTTAGGTCTATAAGATTTCTTGGACTTTCTTTAATTGTTTGTAAGTTTTTATGAGGACTGTTCATCCCCGGACGGGGCCCCCGAGGAGGAGATAATTGAACCGAAAATGTGATTTTCGGTTCACTACTGCAGTGTCGTTATCCTCCCTGGACAGTAATAAGATAGTTGAACTATGCCAATATCCTTTCGCTATGCATCTACCCACTCTCCCTCTTTTACCTCTCATGGTGGGCTGTTTCTACGGCCGCATCTCCCCTTCTACATGCGGAAGGCTCAAATACGTTCGCGCACACAGCGAGACCATAATCATTCATTCCTTCATCGCGATGGTTGGATCGGAACTTTAAGTGGACAAGGTCGTCTGGAGCCGAGCCGCGAAGCGGCGGAGTTTAAGTTGGTATTGTGAAGACCGGGGGAAAGCCACCTGGCTGTGGACTCTTTAGCATGAATGTGTTGTGAGGTATGATGTGGTTTTTTCTGTCATGTAAAAAAAAAAAAACAGTATATTATTTACTTTCTTTGAAGTATCAAATGTTTATCTGCGTTATGTTTTTACTTCAGACTTCTTGTTTACATTGAATATCATTTTTATTATAAACCAACGTAATGTTCAAAGGTATTTAGGTGCATGTGGCTACTTGTTTGACTTCCTATACGGATTACTCACTCATTTAGGAGATCATTTCTATCTCCCTTTATTTTTCGGTCTTTAGCTTTCCTGATTAATATTATAGTGAAAAAAACAATTCATTTTAAGTACTCTGGTGTTTTGAGAACAATTATTGATTTATGCTTAAGTGCTTAGGAAAGAAAGATGAATCAATCTTTGCCTCCTATGGGCCCGGGTCAAAAAGCTTTGTGATTAATAACCTTGGATGTAATAAAATCTACGCTAGTAGAAGCAACGGAAACAAAAGACGATCCCAGCACAAATGGTAGCGAGTAGCGAGGTTGTCGCCGGCACAAGTTCTCCATCGTTCTCTGTCCTCTGTGTCTTCATCAGTTACACCACATTTCCTCATTCAATTTAGAATGTTATTCTTCCAAGTTGTTCTTGATCTTCCTTTTCTGCTCCTTCTTTCAATTTTCCATGCATACACAGCCTTTGGTAGGCTTCCAGTCTGCATTCATCTTACGTGCACATACCATTTTAGCCTTCTGTGTTCAATCTCATCCATTATACTTCTTTCTGCATTCATCCATTTTCTAATTTCTGTATTTTTATTTTTTTCCAGTCGAGATTTTCTGGCAGCTCTTCTCCAAAAATCCATTTCAACTGCAGTTATTCTGTTGATATATTGTGTCATTGTCCAAACTTCCGATCCATATAACAAAATAATAATAATAATAATAATAATAATAATAATAATAATAATAATAATAATAATAATAATAATAATAATAATAATAATAATAATAATAATATAATAATAATAATAATGGTAATAATAATGTTTATTATAATAATATTGTTATTAATACATAATATAACAATAATAATAATTATTATTATTATTATCATTATTATTATTATTATTATTATTATTATTATTTATTATTATTATTATTATTATTATACTCTTCTTCTTCACCACGATTTAGACTTATTTACTAGCCTGTTCCGGCTCCAAATTGCTGCTCTTTCCATCTTTTCTTTGGTCTTCCCAAACTTCTTCTTCCTCGTGGTGAATAGCTGTATGCTGCTTTTGGTATTCTATTCTCAGTCATCCTTGCCAAGTGTTCTTTCCAGTTTGTTCTGTATTTCTCTATTGTTGTGTTTAATTCCTCTACTTTTAGTTGTCTTATTTCTGTGTTATGTTTTTTGTCTGTTCTTTGATATCCTGCTATTGGTCTGAGGAATCTCATTTCAGCAGCTTGTATTCTGGCAGATTGTTGTGTTGTCACTGTCCATGTTTCGGATCCATAAGTAATAATAGGCACTGCCATTGTCTTGTATAATTTCATTATATAGTCTTTCCTGGCTTTATTTTTCAAAGTTCTTTTTAGTGTTCCTGTTATATAATTAAACTTATTTAGTTTGTTATTTATATCTGTTTCCGCTGTGTATGATATTTCGCAACCTAGGAAGTTATATCTTACCACTTGTTCTATTGGTTTATTTTCTAATATTATCTTTGTCCGAACTGGATGAGCGCCCTTGAAGGCCATTGATTTTTATTTTTCTGATGATATTTCCATGTTGTATTTTTTTGATATTTCATTTAGTTTATATAGCATTCTTTGTAGTTCGTCCTCTGTTTTTGCTATTAAAATCTGGTCATCTGCAAAGGCTACTGTTTTTATTGCTATATTTCCTAAGTTAATTCCCCCAGTCGTCATTTGCTTCCATGATCTTATCATGTCGTCGAAATAAATGTTAAAAAGAGTGGTTGATAGTGGACAACCTTGTCTAACTCCTCCTGTTATATGTATTGGTTCCCTTTGATTTATTTTTATTTTTGTTTTCTCATACATTTTCTTAATTACTGCTATCAAGTGTAGTGGAATTCCTTTTTCACTTAATATGTTCCATAATTTTGGTCTAGACACTTTATCAAAGGCCTTCTTATAATCTATAAAGAGGATGTGCGTCTCTAAGTTGAATTCTCTTCGCTTCTCTATTATTTGTTTTAAAGTGAATACGTTGTCTGTGCAGCTTCTTCCTTTCCTAAAACCTGTCTGCTCTTCTGATATTATTGCGTCTACTATAGTTGTTAATCTTTGGTTGATCATTTTTGCATATATTTTGTATGCTGCACATAGTACGCTTATGCCTCTATAGTTTTCTGGCTTTGTTTTATCGCCTTTTTTAAATATTGAGATTATTTTTCCAATTTTCCATTCTTCTGGTATTGTATTTTGTTTCCAGCACTTGTTATAGAATTTTAATAATCTTTCTTGAAAATTCTTTGGGGCATTTTTTATCAATTCTATGTTTATATTGTCTATCCCGCATGCTTTATTATTTTTACATTTCTTTAATATTTCTATCATTTCTTGCATCTCTAATTCATCTACTTCTGCATATTGTTCGTTTGTTTCTACGAGTGTTATTTCTTCTTTATTTTGTTTGTCCGTCCACAGTTCTTTATAATAATTTTCTAATTCTATATCTTGTATAGTTAGCAGATTTGTTTTGTCTTTTACTTCATAATTAAGGCTTCTTATAAATTTATATACTTTGTCTTGTCTTCCGTGTAAATTGTGTTCCATTTCTGCTATGTATCTATCCCAATGTTCTCTATTTAATTTTCTGGTATTTTTTTTACTAATGCTCTTGTTCTATTATATTCTATTCTGTTTTGGTCATTCTTGTTGTTTAAGTATTTTAAGTAGGCCTCCTTTTTATCTCTTACCAATTTCTGGATTTCGGGATCCCATTTTTTTAGTCCTTTGTTTCTTCCTCCTACTTTCTTTGTTCCTAATACTTCTTTTGCTGTTTTATTTATGTATGAGTCCTTTTATACTATTCCATTCTTCTTCAATTTCCTTTTTTGGCTCTTCCGCATTTGTATAATCTTCTAGCCTTCTTTTGTATAAATCTTGTATCGATTCTTCTTCTAACAAATTTATTTTATAAATTTCTTGATTGTTTTCTTCCTTCTTCTTTAATTCTTTATTCCAATTTCTATACCATTTATTTTGTATATCTATTTTACTAATCAATAGGTAATGGTCACTATGGATATCGCTTCCTCTGAAGACTCTTGTGTCTCTGACTAGATTTTTCATTTTTTGATTAATCATAATGTAATCTATTATAGAGCATGATCCTCTCTCACTTCTCGTATATTTATGTATTTCCTTATGTCTGAAGTAATTGTTCGTTATTCTCAATTGGTTAAAGCATGCGAAATTTAATAATGTTTTCCCATTATAATTTAGCGTTTCTTCTCCATTGTTTCCCGTTACATTTGTAATTGGTGTTTTCTCTATACGTGCATTTGCATCTCCTGCTATGATTAAGTAATCGTTTTTGTTTTGTTTGATCTATTATCTTTTGTAGTTGTTGGTAAAATTCTGTTGTTTCTTGTTTTCTGCCTTCCTCTGGTGCGTAGATTCCTATTACAGTAAGATTTCCTTTTGGTATTTTGCATCTTATTTTCATTATTCTCTGATTTATCCATTCGTATGCAGTTATTGTTTTCCTTAATCTTGTGCTTACTAATATTGCTACTCCTGCTTGAGCTCTTTCTGTTATTTCAACTCCACTATAAAACATTATATAATTACTTAGATCTTGACTTCCTCTTTGTTTCTTTTTTGTTTCTGTTATCACTGCTATATCTGTACCTCTTTCTTTTAATTCTCTTTCCAGTTCGGTTTCTTTATGATGTATTCCTCTAACATTCCATGTTGCTACTTTAATTTGGTCTTGAATTCCAAAACGTTTATCCTTATGCTTTGCGTTTGTCGTTATCGGTTGGACAGTCCGGCTATATCTTTGGAGCTTGTAAGTATTTTGAAGTGTCCCCTGAGTACGCTACTAACGTTCTGCAGGGTTAGTCCTTTGGAGGGGCTGCCTCCTTAAAGCCTTTGGACTTGCTTCCTTGTGTTTTATCCCCACAAGGAGGGTTGCCTCTTCCGCCTTCTGCCGTTGAGGACTTCACTCTTGTTTCCCCGAGCTGGGTCTCTTATTTCATCCCCAGAGATTGCGTTGCCACTTCCGCCCTTTTCGCCGTTCCGATATCTCTATCTCCGCCGTGTCTGCCGTTGTGGTCTTCCGTGTTTGCAGCTTCCAGTGTGGTCGTTGCTCCCACGTTACGGATTATTCTTAGTTCACTCTCCTCTTATCTAACCGCAAGCCAAGGCTTCCCGGTTATGATCGGCTGGGTTATTGGTACTAAGCCTCCCTACCACGCCAAGGTGATAATCTACAGGGAGGTTATTATAATAATGATGTTATATTATAGTAGCAACAATGGTTAATATTATTATTATTATTAATTAATTAATTAATTCACTAGCATTAACGAACCAGTAGATTAATGGCCGATCTATATAATCTCCATATATTCCTATCCAGAGTTAAAAATTTACCATAATCTCCTGTATAATATATTCCCTTAAATCATCAAATAACAATGTTATCCCCACTCCACGGCAAGAGAGGAAGTGTGTTAGCACTAGTGACGCCAAACTATTTCTCTATGGATGGGAGACTCCTTAAACACATGTGGAATATCATTACATGGCTGTCAAATTGGTCATTATGTAAACGACCGCAGAGTTTTGGATCATTTAAAACCACAGTGTTTACCATCTCTCTATTGCCAGCCTCAGAACCCAACAAGAGGGATGGGAATAGGCAACATGTAATGAGGCAGGCAAAGGAAAGACAGCTCATTCCCCAGCTGTAACATGGTTACCGGATCATTCCAGGGGGTGCCGACGCTAATGGAAGCGTACTTGATGCCAGACCCAGTTCATTCTTCCAATTGCTTGGAACGCTGCATTCGCAGGTAATTTCGTCTGCTTTAATTGTAGCCAACAGACTTGCTAAGTTAAATATTTCTTATTATTTGAAATAAATCGATTTCCTCTTAATTTTAATCAAAAAATATAATTTCATAAACGTGCCTTTCAATTCTTGCTCGTAATATTAGTTTTGAATTATGTGTTTGTATTTATATCTATTTAATATTACAACAGACTGTATATTTTATTTTATTATTGTTGGTTGCACATTTTGAAATATATGTAGGATCAAGCAACCATTTTTGTTTGTTTAATTACAAGTAATAAGACCCGTCAACTATTTTTCTGATATAAGGAGTATATTCCTAACCATTGGTTAAAATCATAATTTAATGGATCTTGAAAATTCAAAATTTGTAGGAAGTAACACTAAGATAGGTATTAATAAAAATAACATCTCACCTCATTTTTTTAGAACTTTTGAGAGAAATTAGTATTACATTGTCAATTTTTACTGGACCATTGTTCTGTCATTGGAGGAAACATTGAATCACCACAAAATAACAACGGTAGAGTAAAAATTGGTGATGGAGTAATGATTTCTCCAAAATCAGTCTAAAAACAAGACAAAATGTGGTGCGAGATGTTTTTTATTAATAAATACTTCTGGGAAAATATTTTACTTGTGCCGGAAATAACGACTTGGCTACCGTAATCCAGAAGCCGGTAATACAGCAATCTGTCACTTGTTTGTTCATTCTTCCAATCGCTTGAGGTGTCTGCAGTCTAGACATCACTGATTAACATTATCGTCGGCAGTCTCTCTTTGTGAATTATCGCTGGATCATTCATTTGGTCCGCGACTACTGAGAGTGATGGATCATTTAAAAAACACAGTATTTGCCAGATTAGATTGAGTCAATTTTGTTAGCATTTTCAATTAACTGACTTATGCTGTACCTGGCATGTACAATGGAAGAACAGCTCGAATCTGCTATACATAAAAGGTCAGAAGGAAAACGCCCATTTGGTAGATAAATGAGTGGGAGAATAACATTAACCGTGATTTGAGGGAGATAGATTATACAGGGGGTGATTAGAAAACATTAGCTCAGGATAAGGATGTATGGGGAGCTTATATCCGCGCAGCCATGAACCTTCGGGTTCGATAGTGCCAGTGAGTTAGTTACAATTTATATTTTCAATCAATCTAAACATATTGCCTGCACACGTTATTGCAATTTAGTTACAAGTTACGAAGATAAATTTGATTGGTATAACAGCTTTAAAAGGAAGTTGGTGTATGTTTACATAGTTTCGCATATATCATGCCTCAATAATTTGGAAGCAGCTAACTTCATTACAAAGTTTTATACCTCCTACACTGTAAATATAAATCATGCCATCACATATTTTCATACGGAGGATTACATAACTCAATAATTAATTTTTACGAATTTTAATTTTACAGATAAATTCACTTTATAAATATTAAATTAATTTTATTAAAAGTTAAATTTCCAACATTATTTCACAAAATATGAATAATCAACTTTTATAAGATTCATGATGTGTTCCGTTGAGGTATTATTCAAAATTAACATAAAAAATTTATGGAATATTCACCTGAAACGTCCGTCTCCTCAACTTAATTAATTATTTAACTGTAGCGCTTTCGGGACTTGTCCCATCATCGGCAGAATTCAAAACTGGTGTTTCACTGAAGATCTGGTAGAAGGGGTTACATGTATTGGGTTCGTTTTCGTTGATCAGGTTGTCGTTGTTGTGAGCTGCTTTCATGATTTCCATCTCTTAGAGGACGTACTCGAAGAGATGGAAGTACTCGAAGAGATGGAAATCATGAAAGCAGCTCACAACAACGACAACTTGATCAACGAAAACGAACCCAATACATGTAACCCCTTCTACCAGATCTTCAGTGAAACACCAGTTTTGAATCCTGCCGATGACGGAACAAGTCCCGAAAGCGCTATAGTTAAATGATTAATTAAGTTGAGGAGACGGACCTTTCAGGTGAATACTCCATAATTTTTTATATTAATTTTAAAATATGAATACTTAAGGGAAACACTGTTTGTTAATATCGTTGGTCAGCAATCAAAACCTCGTAACTCCATAATTGAAAGAATTTTAAAATCAAAATGTATTATATTTTTAAATTAATTTCTGAAAAATTTTACGCCGGGCATCCGAGTTTTTGGGTCTGAGATTAGAGCAGACGAAACCTAGCTATTTATCCCCGCCGGAGATGCGAGTTTTTGGGCCTGAGGTTAATAGCTGAGGAAATGCATGGTTTTTGTAATGACTAATAGATGGCAGTAATAGGCCTATAATCTTGGAGTTACGAGACTTTAATAACACCCAGACAATGCCTTTGCTTATCGGATAACACAAAAATCCAGATTTTACTCTTGAATGGAGTTACAAGATTTTGATCGCCGGATGCAGGGAAAGAACCAGGAAAGTCATAGTTTTGTCTACATGGATTTTGAAATGTCATTAGATTCTCACTGGAAAGTGCTATCCTTTTGAAGTATGAAACTGTAAAATATGCAGTGAAGTCATGCTTTTATTTACCTCCAAAGCTTGGTATATAGGAATGAATCGTGGATATTATAAAAGTAAAAGAACGTTTCAGAGGTTTCAATTAAAAAGAGATTTATCTCGTCCTTTCCCTATTAATAATATAATAGTCATGCCTATAAATATTAATTCTTGATTATAGAGATGAAATCATTTAATAAGACTATACCCTTTATATATAAATACAAATGGATGCATATATGTATGCATGGTTTAAGTTTATATCCCAGCATAATTCTGGAACTATAATATAATATTCTCAACTCGTGCCCAACTCCGAGTCGGATCGAGGGATGAGATGAGATGAGATGAAGCCCTTATATAGATGTCTGTGAATGACAAGAATGCTGGCCAACCGAGTCTGACGCACCATCACAAGGGCAGATGATCGAAATGAAACGAAATGGATTAGTATAGAGAAATGGTAAAATGAAATTGTGGCAGGGGGAAACGGGAGAGAACCACGAGATAAACCTGCCCAAGCTCCGTTTCGTCCACCACGAATACCACATGGAGTGACCGAGACTCGATCTCGAGACCCCAGCGGTGAGATATGAGCGTCTAACCGCTTGCACTATGGAGCAGCCTTTCGATCAAACTTGTTACACATATGACTTACATTTTGGAGAAGATTCAATGGCGGTAAGATACAGCTCCTAGGGCGTGATAGAGTTTACCAGGTAACAGTTATAAAATAGATACCTACTTTAGTGTCAAATATATCGTTTTCGGGGTAGTTAGGCTAATCGGTCAAAATTCAGATGGCATTTATCGCGAAGTTTACAAATTAGCACTTCTAGGAAGTGATGGGGGTAACAGGTAAAAATAAACGAAAATCTCAATGTAAGTGTCGAATTCGTAGTTTTCGGGGTAGCTAATCTAATTGGTGACAGTTGCCATGATATGTAAGCCCATGTTTGCCCTTTAGCGCCCCTAGGAGGAATGAGGGAGCGAGTATAAACAAAAAATTAACTTTTAAAAAAGAACTGAGGTAAGTAACAAATCCATAATTTTAGAGGTCGCAAAGCTGATTGGGCGCAATGTTGAAATATTACAATAGGTACTTGATATGGCAGTTGTCCTCAACTGAATCAACTCTTATTTTAAAAAAAAAATCGTTAAGTGGTTAAAACTATACAGGCCTTTCAATATCAAGTTTCATCTTCAGCATTATATTTCGTACTATCAAGTTTAATCTTCTGCATTCTATTTCATACTCTTTGGTACCGAATAGAAGGCAGAAGATGAAACTTGATTTTGAAAGGCCTACATAGTTTCAACCACTTGACGAAATTTTTTAAACAAATGTTGATTTAGTTGAGGACGACTGCCATATCAGGTAGCCTACTTATTTTAATACTTTAATATTATATTCCATAACCTCAACGGCATTTTACAATGAATTTTGTAAGTAGCCCTATTGATTGTTTGGGTATAGTTAGGATTATATTTTAGAGCAAGTTATTCACAAACTAAATGCAATATGTAGCGATTATAACTTTAAAATTTCAATAAGTAATACAAAAGTAATGGCATTTTGTGGAAGAAATACTCTGCGTCAAAAATATTAATTAGAGACGAAATTATTGAACAAGTATCCCACTTTAAATATTTAGGATGTGACTTCAGCTATGGGTATGATAAAGATATTGAACACAAAACACGTCAGTTGCAAGCTATGTGCGATATAATAAATAGAATATTGAATAATAAAGCCATAAACAAACACAATTAAAATTTTATAAAACAATGGCTGTCCCTGTCCTTTTGCATGGGAGTGAATCTTGGATTACCACTACCAAACAAGAAAGTAAAATCCAAGCAGCCGAGATTATTTTTTTAAGAAGAGTAAAAGGCTGCACTAGAATGGACCAGATAAGAAACGAGGATATCCGTGAAGAACTGCAGATCTACTCCATAAAAGAAAATATATTTAACAACAAGATACAGTGGAAAGAACATGTAGAAAGAATGGAAGAAAGTAGATTACCAAATAAAATCTTCCATTATTTTCCAAGAGGAAGAAGAGATGTCGGACGTCCTCGGAAGAGATGGTCTTAGATCTATTAGTGAAGACGGAACAGGCAAATCTTGCCTAAACCAGGAAGTGAAGAAGAAGAAGCAAGTTTTTCCCCAAGTACCTCTAAGAATGAGGATGGAGAGTGAAAAATAAAGTATCAAAAGTTATAGGGAATAATGTCGAATCCATAGTTTTCGGAATTTTTAAGCTCACTGGTAACACTCTTGATGACATTTAAGCCCAAGATTGACAATCTAGTTGATGGGAGAGGATGCCATGAAAATAGTAGAAAATGACCGATATTTGTGCCGAATCCATTGTTTTCGGTGTCATTGTGATGAATAATCAATGACACTTTCGATGCCTTTAATTCCAATTTCAGCTTCAATCGGCATGGGAGAGATGGGGTGAAAAATGAATTGTCAAAAAATAACCAATATTATTATCCAATCCATAGTTTTCTTGTCGCTTAGCTGATTGTTGACAATTCCGATGATATTAAATTCCTAGTTTTACCCCTAAACGGAGGTGACGTGTAAAAATAATCGAAAACGTACAATATTTGTATTGGACCCATCGTGTTCGAGGTGTTTCAGATGAATATTGAAATAGCTGATTCCGTTTAACTCCATGTTCATCTCGCATCGTCATGGATTATCAGAAGGGACGAGAAATAAAATATCCAAAATGACAGAGATTAAAATTTAGTGTCGCACCTGCAGTTTTCATAACCTTATATATTTTTTAGCCATCACCTATTTTTGCTTAAGAGTTTTAGTTTACTATTACTGAGCCTACATGCAGATTTGTCTATAATTCAATAATGTATTTTTTTATAATATACTTATGTGCCTCATACGTCTCTAGCCGGAGATTCTTAACCAGATTAACTTAATTACACAAATTTACCTACAGATTCCATCGAGTGACATGTGGTTAGCATATCGCCTCAATGAGATTTATAGTAGTCAACTAATATATTACTTGCATGCATGAAGGTCGGTCAATTTGTGTACAGAGGCGTTATCATTCAGGTTTTGCGGTTCTTTTAAGAGACTGAAAATCTTTAGACTTGGGAACCACGGTTCAAAAAATCCTTAAAAAATCCATCGACTCCGGCGGTATTTGAAACCGGGATTCTCGAGACTAGAGACAAGGTATAAACACTATATCATCGAGGTCAACATTTTTATAATAGTTATTTTTATTTTCTTCATCATTAATAATAATAACAACAACAACAACAATAGTAGTAACAACAATAGTAGTAACAACAATAGTAGTAACAACAATAGTAGTAACAACAATAGTAGTAACAACAATAGTAGTAACAACATTAGTAGTAACAAACAATAGTAGTAACAACAATAGTAGTAACAACAATAGTAGTAACAACAATAGTAGTAACAACAATAGTAGTAACAACAATAGTAGTAACAACAATAGTAGTAACAACAATAGTAGTAACAACAATAGTAGTAACAACAATAGTAGTAACAAACAATAGTAGTAACAACAATAGTAGTAACAACAATAGTAGTAACAACAATAGTAGTAACAACAATAGTAGTAACAACAATAGTAGTAACAACAATAGTAGTAACAACAATAGTAGTAACAACAATAGTAGTAACAACAATAGTAGTAACAACAATAGTAGTAACAACAATAGTAGTAACAGCAATAGTAGTAACAGCAATAGTAGTACAGCAATAGTAGTAACAGCCATATGTAGTAACAGCAATAGTAGTAACAGCAATAGTAGTAACAGCAATAGTAGTAACAGCAATAGTAGTAACAGCAATAGTAGTAACAGCAATAGTAGTAACAGCAATAGTAGTAACAGCAATAGTAGTAACAGCAATAGTAGTAACAGCAATAGTAGTAACAGCAATAGTAGTAACAGCAATAGTAGTAACAGCAATAGTAGTAACAGCAATAGTAGTAACAGCAATAGTAGTAACAGCAATAGTAGTAACAGCAATAGTAGTAACAGCAATAGTAGTAACAGCAATAGTAGTAACAGCAATAGTAGTAACAGCAATAGTAGTACAGCAATAGTAGTACCAGCAATAGTAGTAACAGCAATAGTAGTAACAGCAATAGTAGTAACAGCAATAGTAGTAACAGCAATAGTAGTAACAGCAATAGTAGTAACAGCAATAGTAGTAACAGCAATAGTAGTAACAGCAATAGTAGTAACAGCAATAGTAGTAACAGCAATAGTAGTAACAGCAATAGTAGTAACAGCAATAGTAGTAACAGCAATAGTAGTAACAGCAATAGTAGTAACAGCAATAGTAGTAACAGCATAGTAGTAACAGCAATAGTAGTAACAGCAATAGTAGTAACAGCAATAGTAGTAACAGCAATAGTAGTAACAGCAATAGTAGTAACAGCAATAGTAGTAACAGCAATAGTAGTAACAGCAATAGTAGTAACAGCAATAGTAGTAACAGCAATAGTAGTAACAGCAATAGTAGTAACAGCAATAGTAGTAACAGCAAATAGTAGTAACAGCAATAGTAGTAACAGCAATAGTAGTAACAGCAATAGTAGTAACAGCAATAGTAGTAACAGCAATAGTAGTAACAGCAATAGTAGTAACCAGCAATAGTAGTAACAGCAATAGTAAGTAACAGCAATAGTAGTAACAGCAATAGTAGTAACAGCAATAGTAGTAACAGCAATAGTAGTAACAGCAATAGTAGTAACAGCAATAGTAGTAACAGCAATAGTAGTAACAGCAATAGTAGTAACAGCATAGTAGTAACAGCAATAGTAGTAACAGCAATAGTAGTAACAGCAATAGTAGTAACAGCAATAGTAGTAACAGCAATAGTAGTAACAGCAATAGTAGTAACAGCAATAGTAGTAACAGCAATAGTAGTAACAGCAATAGTAGTAACAGCAATAGTAGTAACAGCAATAGTAGTAACAGCAATAGTAGTAACAGCAATAGTAGTAACAGCAATAGTAGTACAGCAATAGAGTAACAGCAATAGTAGTAACAGCATAGTAGTAACAGCAATAGTAGTAACAGCAATAGTAGTAACAGCAATAGTAGTAACAGCAATAGTAGTAACAGCAATAGTAGTAACAGCAATAGTAGTAACAGCAATAGTAGTAACAGCAATAGGTAGTAACAGCAATAGTAGTAACAGCAATAGTAGTAACAGCAATAGTAGTAACAGCAATAGTAGTAACAGCAATAGTAGTAACAGCAATAGTAGTAACAGCAATAGTAGTAACAGCAATAGTAGTAACAGCAATAGTAGTAACAGCAATAGTAGTAACAGCAATAGTAGTAACAGCAATAGTAGTAACAGCAATAGTAGTAGAACAGCATAGTAGTAACAGCAATAGTAGTAAACAGCAATAGTAGTAACAGCAATATTAGTAACAGCAATAGTAGTAACAGCAATAGTAGTAACAGCAATAGTAGTAACAGCAATAGTAGTAACAGCAATAGTAGTAACAGCAATAGTAGTAACAGCAATAGTAGTAACAGCAATAGTAGTAGTAACAGCAATAGTAGTAACAGCAATAGTAGTAACAGCAATAGTAGTAACAGCAATAGTAGTAACAGCAATAGTAGTAAACAGCAATAGTAGTAACAGCAATAGTAGTAACAGCAATAGTAGTAACAGCAATAGTAGTAACAGCAATGTAGTAACAGCAATAGTAGTAACAGCAATAGTAGTAACAGCAATAGTAGTAACAGCAATAGTAGTAACAGCAATAGTAGTAACAGCAATAGTAGTAACAGCAATAGTAGTAACAGCAAATAGTAGTAACAGCAATAGTAGTAAACAGCAATAGTAGTAACAACAGCAATAGTAGTAACAGCAAAGTATAACAGCATAGTAGTAACAGCAATAGTAGTAACAGCAATAGTAGTAACAGCAATAGTAAGTAACAGCAATAGTAGTAACAGCAATAGTAGTAACAGCAATAGTAGTAACAGCAATAGTAGTAACAGCAATAGTAGTAACAGCAATAGTAGTAACAGCAATAGTAGTAACAGCAATAGTAGTAACAGCAATAGTAGTAACAGCAATAGTAGTAAACAGCAATAGTAGTAACAGCAATAGTAGTAACAGCAATAGTAGTAACAGCAATAGTAGTAACAGCAATAGTAGTAACAGCAATAGTAGTAACAGCAATAGTAGTAACAGCAATAGTAGTAACAGCAATAGTAGTAACAGCAATAGTAGTAACAGCAATAGTAGTAACAGCAATAGTAGTAACAGCAATAGTAGTAGTAACAGCAATAGTAGTAACAGGCAATAGTAGTAACGGCAATAGTAGTAACGGCAATAGTAGTAACGGCAATAGTAGTAACGGCAATAGTAGTAACGGCAATAGTAGTAACGGCAATAGTAGTAACGGCAATAGTAGTAACGGCAATAGTAGTAACGGCAATAGTAGTAACGGCAATAGTAGTAACGGCAATAGTAGTAGTAACGGCAATAGTAGTAACGGCAATAGTAGTAACGGCAATAGTAGTAACGGCAATAGTAGTAACGGCAATAGTAGTAACGGCAATAGTAGTAACGGCAATAGTAGTAACGGCAATAGTAGTAACGGCAATAGTAGTAACGGCAATAGTAGTAACGGCAATAGTAGTAACGGCAATAGTAGTAACGGCAATAGTAGTAACGGCAATAGTAGTAACGGCAATAGTAGTAACGGCAATAGTAGTAACGGCAATAGTAGTAACGGCAATAGTAGTAACGGCAATAGTAGTAAGGCAATAGTAGTACGGCAATAGTAGTAACGGCAATAGTAGTAACGGCAATAGTAGTAACGGCAATAGTAGTAACGGCAATAGTAAGTAACGGCAATAGTAGTAACGGCCATAGTAGTAACACTAGTAGCAGCATAGTAGTAACGGCAATAGTAGTAACGGCAATAGTAGTACGGCAATAGTAGTAACGGCAATAGTAGTAACGGCAATAGTAGTAACGGCAATAGTAGTAACGGCAATAGTAGTAACGGCAATAGTAGTAACGGCAATAGTAGTAACGGCAATAGTAGTAACGGCAATAGTAGTAACGGCAATAGTAGTAACGGCAATAGTAGTAACGGCAATAGTGTACCGGCACTAGTAGTAACGGCAATAGTAGTAACGGCAATAGTAGTAACCGGCAATAGTAGTAACGGCAATAGTAGTAACGGCAATAGTAGTAACGGCAATAGTAGTAACGGCAATAGTAGTAACGGCAATAGTAGTAACGGCAATAGTAGTAACGGCAATAGTAACGGCAATAGTAGTAACGGCAATAGTATTAACGGCAATAGTAGTAACGGCAATAGTAGTAACGGCAATAGTAGACGGCAATAGTAGTAACGGCAATAGTAGTAACGGCAATAGTAGTAACGGCATAGTAGTAACGGCAATAGTAGTAACGGCAATAGTAGTAACGGCAATAGTAGTAACGGCAATAGTAGTAACGGCAATAGTAGTAACGGCAATAGTAGTAACGGCAATAGTAGTAACGGCAATAGTAGTAACGGCAATAGTAGTAACGGCAATAGTAGTAACGGCAATAGTAGTATACGGCAATAGTAGTACGGCAATAGTAGTAACGGCAATAGTAGTAACGGCAATAGTAGTAACGGCCAATAGTAGTAACGGCAATAGTAGTAACGGCAATAGTAGTAACGGCAATAGTAGTAACGGCAATAGTAGTAACGGCAATAGTAGTAACGGCAATAGTAGTAACGGCAATAGTAGTAACGGCAATAGTAGTTAACGGCATAGTAGTAACGGCAATAGTAGTAACGGCAATAGTAGTAACGGCAATAGTAGTAACGGCAATAGTAGTAACGGCAATAGTAGTAACGGCAATAGTAGTAACGGCAATAGTAGTAACGGCAATAGTAGTAACGGCAATAGTAGTACGGCAATAGTAGTAACGGCAATAGTAGTAACGGCAATAGTAGTAACGGCAATAGTAGTAACGGCAATAGTAGTAACGGCAATAGTAGTAACGGCAATAGTAGTAACGGCAATAGTATAGTAACGGCAATAGTAGTAACGGCAATAGTAGTAACGGCAATAGTAGTAACGGCAATATGTAGTAACGGCAATAGTAGTAACGGCAATAGTAGTAACGGCAATAGTAGTAACGGCAATAGTAGTAACGGCAATAGTAGTAACGCAATAGTAGTAACGGCAATAGTAGTAACGGCAATAGTAGTAACCGGCAATAGTAGTAACGGCAATAGTAGTAACGGCAATAGTAGTAACGGCAATAGTAGTAACGGCAATAGTAGTAACGGCAATAGTAGTAACGGCAATAGTAGTAACGGCAATAGTAGTAACGGCAATAGTAGTAACGGCAATATAGTAACGGCAATAGTAGTAACGGCAATTAGTAGAAGTCACGCATAGTAGTAACGGCAATAGTTGTAACGGCAATAGTAGTACGGCAATAGTAGTAACGGGCAATAGTAGTACGGCAATAGGTAGTAACGGCAATAGTAGTAACGGCAATAGTAGTAACGGCAATAGTAGTAACGGCAATAGTAGTAACGGCAATAGTAGTACCGGCAATAGTAGTAACGGCGAATAGTAGTAACGGCAATAGTATTGAGTAACGGCATAGTAGTAACGGCAATAGTAGTAACGGCAATAGTAGTAACGGCAATAGTAGTAACGGCAATAGTAGTAACGGCAATAGTAGTAGACGGCAATAGTAGTAACGGCAATCCGTAGTACGGCAATAGTAGTAACGGCAATAGTAGTAACGGCAATAGTAGTAACGGCATAGAGTAGTAACGGGCAATAGTAGTAGCGGCAAATAGTAGTAACCGGCAATAGTAGTAACGGCAATAGTAGTAAACGGGCCAAGTAGTAAGTAACGGCAATAGTAGTAACGGCAATAGTAGTAACGGCAATAGTAAGTAAAGGGCAATAGTAGTAACGGCAATAGTAGTAACGGCAATAGTGAGTAACGGCCAATAGTAGTTAACGGCAATAGTAGTAACGGCAATAGTAGTAACGGCAATAGTGGTACGGCAATAGTAGTAACGGCAATAGTGGTACGGGAATAGTAGTAACGGCAATAGTAGTAACGCAATATTAGACCGGCAATAGTTAGTAAGGCAATATAGAAGGCAATAGTAGTAACGGCAATAGTAGTAACGGCAAGAGTAGTAACGGCAATAGAGTAACAATGGTAGTTTAGTAACGGAATAGTAGTAACGGCAATGTTGTAACGGAATAGTAGTAACGGCAATAGTAGTGACGGCATATTAGTAACGCGATTAGTGTAACGGCAATAGTAGTAACGGCAATAGTAGTAACGGCAATAGTAGTAACGGCAATAGTAGAACGGAAATAGTAGTAACGGCAATAGTAGAACGGCAATAGTAGTAACGGCAATATAGTAACGGCAATAGTAGTAAACGGCAATATAGAACGGCAATAGTGTACCGGCAAATAGTAGTAAAGCAATAGTAGTAACAGCAATAGTAGTAACAAGCAATAGTAGTAACAGCAATAGTAGTAACAGCAAGAGTAGTAACAGCAATAGTAGTAACGGCAATAGTAGTAACGGCAATAGTGGAACGGCAAATAGAGTACGCAATGTAGTAACGGCAATCGTAGTAACGGCATAGTGTAACGGCAATCTCGTAACGGCAATAGTGTAACGGCAAATAGTATAGTAACGGCAATAGTAGTAAGTAACGGGCCAATAGTAGAGTAACGGCAATGTAGTAACGGAATAGTATCGGTAACGGCAATTGTAGTAACGCAAATAGTGTAACGGGCAATCGTAGTAACGGCAAAATAGTAGTAACGGCAATAGTGTACGGCAAATAGTCGTTAACGGCATAATGAGTGTTGTGTGAGTTAACGGCAATAGTAGTACGGCAATAGTAGTAACGGCAATAGTAGTAACGGCAGCATTAGTAGTAACGGCATAGTAGTAACGGCATAGTAGGAGTAACGGCAAATAGTAGTAACGCAATGTAGTAACGGCAATAGTAGTAACGGCATAGTAGTAACGGCAATAGTTCGAACGGCACTAGTAGAACGGCAATATAGTAAAGAAAAAATAGTAGTAACGGCAATAGTAGTAACGGCAATAGTAGTAAACGGGCAATGGTAGTAACGGCAAAGTAGTAACGGGAATAGTAGTAACGGCACAATAGTAGTAACGGCAATAGTAGTAAAACGGCAATAGTAGTAACGGCAATAGTAGTAACGGCAATAGTAGTAACGCATGTTAGTAACGGGCAATAGTCAGTAACGGCAATAGTAGTAAACGGCAATAGAAAGTTAGTAAACGGCAAATAGTAGTAACGGCAAATAGTAGTTAGTAACTGGCAATAGTAGTTATAACGGAATAGTAGTAAAGGCAAATAGTAGTCCCAGAACGGCAACCAAAGTAGTAACGGAATGTATACGGCAATAGTAGTAACGGCAATAGTAGTAACACGGCCAATATAGTAAACGGCAATAGTAGGAGTAAAGGCAATAGTAGAGTAACTGGCAATAGTAGTAACGGCATAGTAGAGTAACGGCAATATAGTACGGCAATAGTAGTAAACGGCAATAGTAGTAACGGGCAAATAGTTAGTAACGGCAAAATAGTAGGAACGGCAATAGTAGTAACGGCAATAGTCAGTAACGGCAATAGTAGGAACGGCAATATAGTAACGGACAATAGTAGTACGAATAGTAGTAACGGCCATAGTGTAACGGCAATGTAGTACGGCAATAGTAGTAGAGTAACGGCAATAGTAGTAAACGGCAATAGTAGTCACGGCAATAGTAGTAAACGGAAATATAGTAACGGCAATAGTAGTAACGGCAATAGTGTTAACGGCAATAGTAGTAACGGCAATAGTAGTACACGGCCAATAGTAGTAACGGCAATAGTCAGTAACGGCAATAGTAGTAACGGCAATGGTAGTAACGGCAATAGTAGTAGTAACGGCAATAGTAGTAGTACACGGCAATAGTATAACGGCAAATAGAGTAACGGCATCTAGTAACGGCAAAGTAGTAGTAACGGCAATAGTAGGAACGGCAGTAGTAGTGGGTAACGGCAAAGTGGGTAACGGCAATAGTGGTAACGGCAATTTAGTGGTACGGCAAATAGTGGTAAACGGCCAATAGTGGTAACGGAAATAGTGGTTAACGGCAATAGTGGTAACGGCAATAGTGGGGTACGGCAATTAGTGTTAAGCATAGTGGTAACGGCAATAGTGGTAACGGCAATAGTGGTAACGGCAATAGTGGTAACGGCAATAGTGGTAACGGCAATAGTGGTAACGGCAATAGTGGTAACGGCAATAGTGGTAACGGCAATAGTGGTAACGGCAATAGTGGTAACGGCAATAGTGTAACGGCAATAGTGGTAAACGGCAAATAGTGGTAAACGGAATCGTGTAAAAACGGCAATTAGTGGTAAACAGGCACTAGTGTGGTTAACGGCAATAGTGTAAACAGGCAATAGTGGTAACGGCAATAGTGTACCGGCAATAGTGGTAACGCAAATAGTGGTCACCAATAGTGGTAACTGCAATAGTGGGTAACGGAAATCTGGGGTAACGCATAATAGTGGTAAACCGGCAATAGTGGTACGGCACAATAGTGGTAACGGAATAGTGGGTACGGCAGCAATAAGTGGTAGCGCAGCATAGTGGTAGCGGCAGCAATATGGTAGGCGGCAGCAATAGTGGTACGGCAGCAATGTGTAGCGCAGCCCCGCGGGTAACGGCAAATAGTGGTAACGGCAATTATGGCTGGTAACGGCAATAGTGTGAGACGGGCACAATAGTGGGTAACGGGCAATAGTGGTAAACGGCAATAGTGGTAACGGGCAATAGTGGTAACGGCAATAGTGGTAACGGGCAATAGTGGGGGAACGGGCGGAATAGTGGTAACGGCAATAGTGGTAACGGCAAAAATAGTGCGGTAACGGCCAATAGTGCACAGTGGGTAACGGCCAACTAGTGTAACCGGCAAAATAGTGGTAACACAGGCAATAGTGGGTGGTAACGGCAATAGTGGTAACGGCAATAGTGGTAACGGCAATATGGTAACGGCAAATAGTGGTAACGCAAAATAGTGGTAACGGGCAATAGTGGTACGGGAAATAGTGTGGTAACGGCAATAGTGGTCTTAGGGGTACGGCCAATAGTGGGTAACGGGCCAATTAATAGTGGTAAAGGCAAAATAGTGGACCGGCCAATATAGTGGTAACGGCAATAGTGGTAACGGCCAAAAATAGTGTAACGGAAAATAGTGGGGGTTTAACGCATTAGTGGTAACGGAATAGTGGTTTAACGGCAATTAGTGGAACGGCAATAGTGGTAAACGGCAATAATAGTGGGGAACCGGCCAAAGAGTAGGTACGGCACTAGTGGTAACGGAAATAGTAGGGTAACGGCAATAGTGGTAACGGCAAAGTGGTACGGCAATAGTAGCATTGGTAACGGCAATGTGGTAAACGGCAATAGTGGTAACGGTGCAATAAGTGGGTAACGGCAAGGCAATAGTGGGTACGCAATATGGTAACTGCAATATGGTAACGGCATAGTGGTAACGCAATATGGTAACGGCAATAATGTTAACGGCCAATAGTGTAACGGCAAATAGTGGTTCGGGGTAAACGCAATAGTGGGTAACGGCAATTGGAACGGCAATAGTGGTAACGGCTAGTGGGAACGGCAATAATAGTGGTGGAACGGCATAGTGGTAACGGCAATAGTGGTAACGGCAATAGTGGTAACGCAATATGGTAACTGCAATATGGTAACGGCATAGTGGTAACGCAATATGGTAACCGGCAAATAGTGGAGTAATCGGCAAGAGTTACCTCCCGTAACGGCAATAGTGGTAACGGCAATAGTGGTAACGGCAATAGTGGTTAACGGCAATAGTGGGTAACGGCAATAGTGTAACGGGCACAATTTTTTTAAAAATAGTGGTAAACGGCAATAGTGGGTAACGGCATAGTAGGTGGTAACGGCAATAGTGGTAGCGGCAGCAATAGTGGTAGCGGCAGCAATAGTGGTAGCGGCAGCAATAGTGGTAGCGGCAGCAATAGTGGTAGCGGCAGCAATAGTGGTAGCGGCAGCAATAAGTGGTAACGGCGCGCACTAGGGTAACGGCGGCGCAATAGTGGTAACGGCGGCAATAGTGGGTAACGGCCGGCAATAGTAGGTAACGGCGGCAATCGGCATAGTGGTAACGCAATATGGTAACTGCAATATGGTAACGGCATAGTGGTAACGCAATATGGTAACGGCAATAATGTTAACGGCCAATAGT